>JAFIRS010003309.1:0-143665 GCA_018342105.1 Gonioctena quinquepunctata | reverse complement strand
CCCTTAAAGCAGGGTAGGGTCAATCAATGGGTGTGGTAGGAAGTTGTTTGAAAATCCATGATGGTATGACTGAAAAAAAATGACGTTTCTGCAAAAATAAAAGCCAGCCCCAGTGATTCCGTTTGGACCCCCCGCTTTCAAAAAATGTGCTATTTATTTCCCTTTTTTACATTAGTAATGTAATTAATAAAATAAAGAATATATTTTTTGGGGAAATACCACAAATTTTAAAACTAAAATATAAAAAATTTTTTTCAAAATTTAAAGGACATTTTTAGGTTGGTCGGGCGCGCCAAAACAGCCAAAAAATACCATAAAGCGAATAAGGGCACTATTAAATCGTAAAATATAGCATATATTAGATGGGGTTCCCATATAGGGCCCGTTATAAATCGGGGGAAGAATAAATTTTTTAAAAACCTCTAGGAAATGGCAACAAAGAGTTAATTTTGTATTTTTCCCCTATAAATCTCTTACAGTTTGTGATTTATGATCATTTATGTTTAAATTCTTAATAAAATAATGATTGGATAGTGTTTTAAAGGGGTAGACTATAAACCGTTCTGACGAGCACATATTCCTTCGGCCTCAATTCGGTCCGTGGTGCGAAAGTACTAAGGCTGAAAATAATTATAAATGGGTTTGGATGGTTTATTTATCATTTATCCCAATGTAACAAAAATATCAGCAGAGTTAATAAAGGGTACCCGGGTTCCCCTTTTGGGTTTAAAAATTCTTTGATTGATAGAAATTTTGAAATGTTTAAAGGTAATGAGGACAACTAAAATTTTTGGCATTTTGGCGGAAAATTAAAGCTTTCTTTTCTAGTCTTTCATGTTTTAAATGTAAATTTCATCAGTCCATGGATTCTAAAGGGAACAGGGAACTAATTTCATAAAGTTCAACTCTTAAGCCCCAAAACCTCCGGGCGATTTTTGGGGATGGTGCCCAAAGGGGGAAGATTTTCTCAAAGATAATATGGACTTAAATCCTTTTGAGAAAGGTATTTCAACAAAAGGAATGTTTTTGGGTAAACGAAAACCGCATTCCAAGAGAAAGGGGTTTTTAAAAAAAAATTTTTCATTTTTCTGTTTATTTATGGAAACAATTGCGCTTTTGATTCATGATGAAAACCGAAAAAAAATATTTGAATATCTTGGAACTTTGGGGGATTTATTGAAGCGAACTAGAACAATATTGAACATGTTGGTATCAACTTGATGGACCGGGCTCATTACGCGAATTTGGGGGATGGAATTTGGGCCCTATTTGATGATCGATGGATTGGCGTTTGGGTCCATGGAACCCCCCCGTCTGATCTTACCCCACAGTTTTTTATTTGGGGGGATATATCAAAAGAGTCTAGAACCCGGGTCCACCAAGATTGGACACCCGTGGGGATTTCAAAAAGTAGATACGAATAAAATTGGAACCACAAAAAAGATCCCACATAAGAAACTGTTTGATCAACTTTAAACATTTTTGAGATTCAACCCCGTTACATCCCCACATTTATTTGACCCCAGTTCGCGTTCTTTTTTTTGCTTTTCTGATGATTAAAAATTTCAAAACAAAAAAGATATCTAAAAAAGCGAGATGGGGAAAAGGGGAAAGAAACAAAATTAATTGGGAAAATTCACAGTTTTCCCCAAAAAGTAAAAAATACATGTTCATTAAAAACTTAGTCTCCAGAAGTAATTTATTTTTGAGCCCCTGTATGTGAAACTGAGATCGGTTCATCGGCAGAATACTGAATGGTATTGTAACGTAAATAAACTTAACTTGGTTTAAATAATTTATTTCACACTTAATCTACAACTTAATTTTATTACTCTCTGTTTTTCCCGATGGAAGGGCCTTTTCGACTGTTCCCCCCTCTTGGGACTGTCTTTTATCCCCGATACGCTTTTCCCGTGTTTCGAATTTTCCAGTTGGCGGGCGGTTCCAATTGTTTCCAATATTCCCGTTGCATTCCGGAAGGGGGACGGGATGGTTCTCAAATATCTGGGGATGACTATCGCGCGATGGCGACGGGAGGCGACAGGTCCCTTTAGGCGTACATTGCCCCTTTTTAAAGACATTTCGCCCCAAATTTCATCCTTGGGTGTGACGATATCTGCATGCCCCCCCCTATCTGCACCGTGAAGTTCGAGGGAAAAACATCCACGGTCTTCAGATCGGTCTGGAAGGGGTTTTCGCAAACCAAAATCTTGACCCCGCTGGATCTGAATATCGCCCCCACATACTTCAACCCCCGTAAAATAATCCCACAGGTTTTTTGGAATTGCTAGATCCACCGATTCTGGCCCACCATAAGTATCTTTAGTTTGGTGGATTTTAACATCTTCAAAGAGGTTTATTTAAATGCCTCTTGGTGACTGGTGTAGATGTTTTCTGGCCTTTCTTAAACTGTTAACCCCAAACTTCGATTTGCTCCCAGTGTTTGGAGTTCCCAAAATTTCTTAGAACTGGCGATCCCCCCTGGACATTCGAAGATCTTCTGCCAAAAGTCATGGCGGTTGATCGTCCTGTTCACCCTTTCCCCCATTCCACCCCGGTCGGGATGTGGGGCCGGGTTCTTGTCTTCGGTTTTTCCCCGGGAAATATTTTTTGGGGTTGAAAAAAAATTTTTTTGCCTTCCCCCGGGCCCCCCCCTTTTGGAAGAATCGACATATCCACTCTTTCCCCAAAGGGACGTCGGCGACGGTGATGGTTTCCCCTTTTGGGGGCGGGGGGGGGTTTTTCCCCCTTACGGGAAGAAATCCTTTTCCCCCAAAAGGGGTTTAAATTTTTTCCCCCGGGGGGCGGATCGGGAAAGGGGCCCGGCATTCGGGGGCGATTCCCCCGGAACGGCCCCCCCCGTTTAAAACCTTGACCCCCCCGGGGCCCCTTTTAATTTTAAAAAAGGCACAGCGCTTTCCCTAAATCCGGGACGTCAAGCCCAATTTTTTAAAAAAACCCCGTTGCCCCCCACTTTCTGGGGTCTTCGTCACCCCCAGATGCCCCCCGGCCCCCCCGGGGGATTTCCGCAATTTTTTCCTGTTCCGGGGAACAATTATTTGCCGTCTTCCCCAAAACGCCCCAACCCCGTTTCAGGATCCTTGCCGGGAAAAAAAAAGGGCCCAAAAAAGGGGACTTAAGGGCCGGCAAAAGGAACCTGCGACTTCCGCCAGATGGTCTTGCCCCCCTTTTTCCCCAGGGGGAAAAACCCAAAAAGGCCCGGGGGCCCTCTTTTTTTTCCTGGATCTTCCCTTTTTCTTTTCCGGGTTGTCATCCAGCCGCGGTTCCCCAAAAGTTGCTTTTTTTTTTCCTCGTCGGCAATGGGCAATCATTGGAGGGGGCTAAGGAAAAGGCATCTTTTTTTGGCGGGTTTCATTTCGACTTCCGAATTTTGGGGTCTGGGAAACGTGCCGACCCCTTTTTTTTTGAACTGTAAACGAAAAAGGGCGGGTAGTTCTCCAGGAATTTTTCCATACCTACTTGGGGTTTTTCCCCCCTTTACAACAGCTCAGCCTCCCCGGTGAAAATTTTAATTTTGCCCCGGGGCTGCGCTTCCCTTTTAAAAGACCTTCCCTGCCCCCCCGGGTTTCCAAACCCCACGTTGTGGCGTCCGTACCCAAAATGAATTTCCCCCTTTGGGTAGGGATAGTTTCAGTTTTAAGGTGCGTTTTTCAAACCCCCTTTTTTGAATGAATCTTAAATTTTTCCCGGAAGGAACTTTGTTTTTTCCGGGAAAAGGGAGCGATGTTGGCGAACCCCCAATATCCATATTTTTAAAAGCTTCTTAAAGGGGATGGGCAATCCTTAACAGCTTTGATCTTCTGGTCACCCACTGCTCCTTCCCCAGGAAAATGGCCGGGTATTTACTTTTTTGGAACAGATGGCATTTTTGAGGCTCAGCTTCAACCCAGGTTCTCAGTGGGAATACTTCCCAAGTTTTTCACGTGGCCCTCGAACGATCTGCCAACAATTATGTCGTCGAGATACACTGAACGTGTTCCATGAGAGCCCCTTCCATTTTCCATCAATCTTTCGAAGTGGCGGGAGCATTCAGGGAATGGCTAACGGTAAAACTGCCACAATCCTGAGCCGATGGTAAAAGCAGTCTTTTCTCGATCTTCCTGAGCGAGTTCTACTTGCCAGTATCCACTCTTCAGATCAAGGGTCGAGAAAATCGTGGAACCAGCCAACGTTTAGGGTGTCATCTATTCTCGGGAGAGGGTAACTGTCCTTCTTCGTGACATTATTAAGTTGGCGATAGTCTACAAAAAAAGCGGTCGATCCATCCTTTTCTTCACCAATCGACTGGAGAGGACCAGGGACTGCAGACGTTCGATAACTCCTTCTTTCCCATCTAGCTGACTATTTTGTCAGCCTCTGCCTCTTGGCAGGGAAGTCTTCTTGCTGATTGCCGGATCGGTCGGCACCCCAGTATCAATCTTGTGCTGGACCACATTAGTTGACCCTTTCCTTGTCGGTTATCGAAGATGTCTTGGTACTTTTTGACTAAATCTCTTAGTTTGGGCTGTTGAGCTGGTTTTATGTCTTTGGAAGAGTGGCAACTTAATTTCTTGTTCTGGGCAAGTTGTTGTTGGCTTCGTTCCTCGTACGCCCGGATCCGATGAAACTGCGGCATGCCCCAAAATTGTTCCTTTCTTCAAGGTCACTGGGAAATAATTGACATTCATGACCCTTACCGCAATAAATTTGTCAGCACGCAAAAGGTCTTCCCTAGTGCAATCCTCGCCCAATTTCTCATCATGAAGTTTGGGCTCAAATCACCACGCTCCACTGCTCGCACTCCCGTCCAGGCGAGCCTCCAGAATGGTTTCAGCCCTCTCAGGTAACGCTACATCTTCAGCCAACAGCACACGGATCAACTCTTTCACTTCTCCCATGAAGTACCAGCTCTTCTCCGCTGACACGTAGGGACGCCGTCTTTGAAATCCAATTCAAACCCTCTGGAATTCATGATGTCCATTCCGATGATTGCATCGTCTTCGATGTCCGCTACAAGTGCCTGATGTTTCACTTAGTGTTGCCCAAAATTATTTCAATCGGTAGCTCGCCATCAGTAGTGGCTCCCCTGTTGCTGCGTAGCTTCAAGTTGTCGGTTCAATCCGTTCCGGTGTTCTGGCAAAGGAAGGCCTGAGAATTGTCCTAGTCGCACCTGTATCTAGCAGCATGGTGCAAGGCTCGTTATTGATGAGACCGCTACAAAGAACCCTTGTTCTGTCGTGGAAGCATAGCTTACATATGCGCTTGTTAACCGGGCTTGCCGGACACATGCCGACGATTGCCCTTCATCGACCTTTCTTAGTTTTCCTGCATCGAGTCGAGATGTTGGACATTTGCTACGCACATGTCCAATTTATGCAAACCGCATCTTATATGTCTTTTCTCAGGCAACACTTCCTTCATCACTTTTCTTATGGCAGCTTCCAAGTTAGCAGGCTCCTGTGAGTCTTCCTCAATCGTTTGAACTTTACTTTGGCTTTTGCAGCATTGTTTTGCTGCCTCAAATTCCAAAGCTCGTGCCAGTCGTCCTACGTAGATGTGTTGGACGAGCTAATATCAACGCTTGTCTGGTTTCTTGTCACGAGTCCATCCAAGAATGCCTGAACCGCTAATGCCCATTACATTTTCGTATGGCTGTATATGCGAGCGAACAACGTGCAATGTCAGTTTCTGAATTCTTGTGGATTCGCCTGATTTTGGCAGCGATTTTTCAGCTGGGAGTGGTATAATGTGTTCCAAATGGGCGTGGCCATATCGTAATTCTAGATGTTTAATCAGCTGATCATAGTCCTCCTGTTCTTGGGCGGTAAGAGTTTGTAGAATATTCGTCGCTTCTCCACGTAATGCAAGTGTTAGTGCTACAGCTCTTTCCCCTGCATTCCATCCATTTGCTTTGGCCGCTGCTTCAAACTGTCGGCGGTAATTTTCCATGGAGTTTTTCCGTCAAATTGAGGGCTTCATGGAAAGCTTCCCTATTTCGAAATGACCTTGACATCTTTTATACCCTCTTGAACTTTATCCAAGTTCAAACTCAAGTCCAGCATTGCATTTTCGTTAACCATCTCTGTGGAGGCGCACTATTAATTCGTTTTTCCAGCTTACTGATCGTTTCCTTTATTTTATCTACCTCCGTGTTCATTTGCTCCCTAATTTTATCTATCTCTGTCTCAACGGTTCCCATTCTTTCTTCTAGAAATTTAGCCACACCACCAATTTTTTTTTAGGCCTTCTGTGTTTTCCAGGAACTTCTCTTCCAGGCTTCTTGAATTTTCTAGAAGCTTTCTTCCAGATTTCTAGAATTTCTTCCAGGCTTTTGAATTTCTTGAAGCTTCTCTTCCAGATTTCTAGAAAGCTTTCTTCCAGATTTCTAGAATTTTCTTCAAGCTCTCTTCCACATTTCTAGCATTCTCTTCCAAAGTCCTCGAATTTTGTTGCAGCTCTTCTTTCAAGGATTCTATTATCGGACTCAAATCACCTCCGGAACTTCGAATAAAAAATGTTTCTCGGGGTCCTCACCTTCTTGTATAAGTCCTTCTGCAAGTCTTTCCTGGAGTACTTGCTTTTACCTGTTGTTTCCAGTCCCTTCCTCAATTCCTGTTTCAATTCTCTACCTTCAAATCCGCAAGGCGCACTTTTCTTGAACACATTTTGTCTTTGACGAGGTATCAGTCTGTTTTCACGAAAAGTTTATCAGTTTGTTAAAAATTCACTTCGCGAATTCTTTTCCACGGGCCACCAGTCTATTGTCTGTTTCAGCGAACAGTGTAGCAGTTTATATTCCCACGCACAATTGTCCACTTCGCAAAACCGGGCCACTGTCTATTTTGGGGTCAAAAGGTCTATCAATTTATTTTTCTGACTATCCACTCCACGATCACTTGTTTATTTTCAAAATCTCACTTCCGACACCAGTTGTAACGTAAATAAACTTAACTTGGTTTAAATAATTTTTTCACATTAATCTACAACTTAATTCTATATTACACGCCACTGTATGCCATGGTATGGGCTCGCTCAGACTGTTCACTCCCTCTTGAGGATCTCTATTTATCTCCGATACAGCATTCTCGATGTTTCGAATTCTTCCAGTTGGCGACGGCATGTTCCAATTGTTTCCAATATTGACCGTTGCATTACGCGGAAGAGGGACTGGATGGTTCTCGAATATCTCCGGGGATGATCTCATCGCTGTCGATGGCGACGCGGGAGGCGACAGGTCCGGCCTAGGTTCGTTACAGTATCATGCAACTATGACCAAGATTGCAATATTTTGTGAATTTGCATTGTGAAAAAAATCGTTATCTTTCAATGGTCAGGTTGTGCACACATTTTTTTAATCACGAAAACTGTCACAGATAGGTATAGGGAATTATCAGGGAAAGTTGAAAAATGATATAATATACTTGGTGTTCCGTTTGAAATAACAAAATAGCTACTACTGTATTGATGAAAATATTTCAGAGGGATAGAGCAAGTTTGATAAAGCTAATCTAAGTTGGTGTCCTCTTGCTCATAGAAAAGGACGAATGCTTCTTCACTTATAATGGATTGTGATGATATCGGTGATATTCTGGAGTCATTGTACTCGTGCCATATGCCTGCGTAAGGGTGCTTACAGTAAGCCGTGTAGTGTCCGCTATAAGTTCTTCCAATATGGTTGGATACAGCATACAAGTTGTATTGACATGGAACTACATTATCTGCTGCATAATTACTCATATCCAATCCTTTGAGAGGAAAGTCAATTTTCCCATAAATCTCCCCAAAGGCAAAAATCGTTTCAAGTGAATTAATAATATTTTGGGGAATTTATATATACATAATGACTTTGTACATTTTATTCTTTCCTTACATTTACAACAAGTTGGTTTCTCTTCGCCATCTAAAATTTCTTCTCTAATAAACAAGTCTAAACATTGTGACAGACTCAGCTGGCCAGGTATCTGTGGAATATCAAGTGAAAGGTCCCAGAAAGGGTCAAAAGAGACAGAACGATGGCCACAAGAAAAACAGAACAACGATGATTTTAGTTGACCAACAAAGTTATCAACCATTTTTGAGTTGTCCATTCTTAGATATCTTGTCCAAGACTCCTGTGCCTTTTCAAGATTGCTCAGTTTTTCATCAATTTCTATCAAAATAGGTTTGGGCTTTTCAATCACTCTGTTTATATCTTCATGAAGACCTTCCAATAAATATCTGAGAAATTCTTGAGCCCTGTTGAGCGGCCCCATGAAGCGTAGGTGCGGATATTTGTATCTGGCATTTCAAAGAAACAGTATTTACCACCCTATCAGACAAATCTTCTGACCGAAGTTCTTTTATCACAATCGCAAATGCTTTTAACAGAGCACCTTTCATGCTTGATATGCTTGTGTTGATATCCCTCATATGCTCGTCTTTTCTCAGATACTCGAGCAACCATCTGGTGTTCGATAAACATTGTATTATACTATTCATGAAGCAGGTGTTGCCAATGTTCTTCAACCCATTGAGTCCGAGTGGTCTAATGGTATTGTAGTTACTTGAGTTGGATTGAGATATGTCAGAACAAGTTATTTTTTGGGAAGAAAAAAACAAATCATTTTTCTTCAAAGTTTTTCTTCTAAATGTGTCTTCCATTTCGTCAGAGTTCACTTCTTCTATTTGCCTTGATGGTGAAGAAGTAAGAAGTGGAACTGTAGAAATAATTGAGGAATTGCTCAAAATTCTCAATCCTGGAGAACGGATAAAAATTTCATCCAAACTTTCAGAAGTAGGTATAGAACCCAGGACAGATGCAGCGTTTCCTCTCTGGATTGCAATACTTATATGTTGAAACAGGAAAGTCCTCGCTCTAGGATCATTAGTTTTATCAATGAGTTTACGACCGATAATTTTGAAAAATTCCAATGCATATTTACCAAAAGAACCGTAGGTTTCGATAGCTATTGGATAAAAATTATATTGATCAATCAAACTGGAATATTTTTTAATCTTCAATTTTTCAGCAGAATTTGCAGCACCACCAACAGTCTTTGATGTTGAATTAATATGTGAAGGAGCAACAGTGTCTGCACAGGTGAAGTCCCAAACTAGTGGTTTTCCATGGCTCCAAGGAATGAGAGACATCCCATCTGGACGTTTACCATTGTCACGAATTATTCCTAAGGGTTCCAAAACAGAAGGAATGTCAGCAGTTGACAAAGCACGTTTAATTAAATCGTTAACAGTGGAGTGTCGTGAGAAACGTCCCATAAATTTTCAAAATGTTCCTTCGTTAAATTCTCCAGATACTTCTAATGTTCCATCCACCGTGAAACACCCTGTATTTCGTGTATATAAAGAAAATCTTTGAAGGATAAACTTTTTCAGTTACTGAACTTGACTTCAACTGTACAGGCTGTAATAACACATTTAGAAGTAAGAATTAATGCGTTATATTCCCACATAAAGCATTTTTGCCATGCATTGGAAAAAAAAATCCCAATTGAATCTAACCTTGATCCTCAATGTCCACTCGTTCATGAGTTTTTTCATGACATTTTCTGCATAGTGCTGATCATTCGGCCTAACCAACAAGTCAGACACAATTTTTTCAACTTGTTGTAGTTCGTTTATAGCATGTAATTTAGAAATATAACCGTAACCATGTTGGTAAGCTCCTTCTTCCAAACTTGCAGCACCAAAAGACAAAACCTGCTGCTTGAGTAGCCCATCTATTGTGGTCCGGAATTCAGTTCTTTCTTCTACAAACAATTATTTTAATCCAAGTGACGATTTTTCATTTCATGACATTCATCAAAAACTCTAAGAACAATTTAATACCGTTTTTGAAATGTAACAGCGCCTTTCCAACTTGTACTCCCCAACTCCTGTTGCCTACTAAATCGGGTGTCTTCAGCAACTTATCCAGGTCATCGTACTGGCCAAGGCGCCACAATGGCTCGGCTTGCATTTCAAGAAGCATATTACCGAATTTCGGTTGGACATTTAAAGCTCCTTTCACAAAATTCAATGCAGTGTTAACATTATCCAAGTCAAGATAGCATTGTACCAAACCCTGCAAAAATATAATTTTCAAAAAGCCATTTGTCAATATTATGGAATAGATTCAGAAGCTTACAACACAAGAACACCTATAAACTAAAACTAACAAAAACACTTTTTAAAGGCCAGCTTTTATTTAAGCCATTTACATATAAAATAAGTTTAAGTCATCGCTGACAATGATTTAATTATTTTTCGTTTAAATTATTTGATTTCAAAAAGCTTGTCACGTGAAGTGTTCATACAAGTAGGTACCTACCTATTGATTTCAGTGGACAATGATTGGTTAGATAGATAGATAGATAGTCTTTATTCGTTCATGTGTACAATACATAATACCCAAACGGGTGTAGAACATGTCAAAAAATATAAATAAAATAGAAGATAAGGGAAGAGAAAACTCTAAGATAGCAAATATAAAAGCTTATGAACTAAAATATCATATTATACAGATATTCTATATCTATGGTACATTACATTTTTAAATTTATCACATATAGTTAGCAATACTGTAATTATATAGGACTATCCGCAAAATATTCTTTCAGTGTATAGTAGGAATTTTCGATTAATGACTGCTTAAGATGATGCTTTATTTTATTATTTGGCATTTTTTTAAATTGTCAGACAGATGATTAAATTTTTTTATAGAATTTAACATTAAAAGTAAATTTTTAAGGTCTGTGACTAGATCTTCTTTGAATCTAGTGTTATACTTGTGTTCTAGTGTTTTGAAAAGTTCAATATTTTCTTTCATTCTTTCATTCTTTGATAAGTAACAACTTGTCGAAGTATTAATTGTATTACAATTCGCGCGACAAGCTTTTTAAAACCAAATAGTTCAACAAAAATAATTAAATCATTGTCAGCGATGTTGTTAAACTTATTTTATACGTTTTAGTACACCGCTTTAAAAAAAGCTTGTCTTTAAAAAGTTTGTTTATAAGTTATTTTATTTTTTGTTTTTTAGTTAGTTCACCTTAATCGGTTCATTTCTAATAGAACATCGTTATTACAAGGTCTCTTCCCTGTAAGTTTTGAGCTGAAAGAAATCATGATCTCCGACCCCAAAAACTCCCACACACTTGAATAGAATCTGACCATAATCACAAAAACTCGTCCGCCATCCCGGGGGCGCCATCTTGGATTTATAAATTTTGACAAAAAATTCAAAATCTCCGACCGCGAAAACCGCCGCATACCAATTTTGAACCGAATCGGACCATAATCACAAAACTCGTCCTCCATCTTGGGGCCGCCATCTTGAATTTATGAATTTTGACAAAAATTTCATAATTTTTGACCCCGAAAATCTCCACATACCAATTTTGAATTAAATCGGAACATAATTACAAATCTCGTCCACCATTTTAGAACCGCCATTTTGTTTTTTCTCTAACAAAAATTCCATAATGCATTGTCACCGGAATTATGAACACCTGCCAACAATTTTCAAATTAATCGGACGACTAGAAGTCGGTCAAAATTCACTTGCAAGATTTGACCCAAACTGACGAACGAACTAACAAGTGAAACTAAATAAAAGCTTGTAAAATGGCATTGTGCGGTAAGATTTTAACTCTATTAAAATAGAATAAATTATGTCATACATCGCACAAAAAAAGTGTATCTGTATTTTACTAATATTCATTTAATAAAGAGATCAATTTGTTTAATATCAGTTTGTTTTCCCAAGTTGACTAACCTGAATATGGTGTAACTTGAGTGGCTGAAGCATACGTTCATAGCAAGTCGTAGCGTCAGCAAGTTTGCCAGACACCTCAAGTGCAAGAATTCTCTGTTCTACAGACGGTTCATTCAACTGAAGAGCTGTCACTCCAGCAACGCCATCTGGCTCTTCCAATTGGGCATAAATCTGAAGATAATTTTTTTTTTTTGTATTTCACAACATTAATATAAACTGTTCAACAAACCTCTGCCAAAAAGGTGAGGTGGTTATATAGTTCCGCCTTGTTTTCCGTTATGTAGTCTTCCAAATACATAAGAGCTCTTGGATACTCTCCACAGTGGTAATTGCATTTGGCGAGCTGTAGCTTACAGAGTTCTCTCTGGAAATTCTTCAAATTCCAATGGAAAAATAAGATATATCATTAGATTTCTCTTGAAAGAGTCTTACAAATAAGTACATTGCATGTTATTCGATATACACTTAGTTTTCAATAACACATCACCCTTTATAATCCGATGTATTTATAGTCTCAAATTTGATATAATTTTCCATAGATGATTACTACATACTTTGATTATTCTGTAGTGTTCGTTTGAAATTCCTGCTAAGCCTTTTTGCCATTGCCATTCTCGCACCCAACGATCTAAGAAATCCAATAATAAAAACACAACTTTGGTACATTGCATCTGCTTCACATCTTCAGGTGTTATGACCTGAGGCTCGGCTGCCAAACCAGAAATTGGTATAGGTCTCAGCTGTAAGAAATCTTCCATATTTCAGATAACAATAAATACAGTAAAAAAAAACTCACGTTGAGGACTTTTTGTTCCAACACTTTTTTCTTAGTGAATGAACTTGTGATTGTTTGAATCTCGATGAAACACTTTTCCGAAATTCTATTATTCCCTTCCAACAGAGAATGCAAGAGGATGTGGGGCAAAAAGTGCATCAGAATTCGTTTGTCCTGCTTCATACTGGGCAAAATGACTTTCAGAAGTGCTTTCCTCTCTTCCGGCAATGAAGATATTAGGCTGGATGTCCAACTACAGGAAAATATAACTCAAAATTAACTTACGGGAAAGGACAAATGTAGGAAATACATCCAAAGTCATTTATTTGTCAATAATTACAAAAAAAAATAAAAATAGGGAAAACGGAATAACGGGATAAATAACGGATAACGAAAAAACGGGATGACAGAATGAGGGGATAAGGACAGAATGAACGGGATAATGAAAAAATGGGATAACAGAAAAAGGGAATAACGGGATAAGAAAAAAGGGAGACAGGAAAGGATAACGGGATAAAGAAAAAACGGGATAACAGGGAAATGGGATAACGGGATAACAGGGAAATGGGATAACAAAAAAAACGGGATAATGGGATGGCAGGATAAGGGGATAAAGAAAAAACGGGATAACAGGAAAACGGGATAACGGGACAACAGGAAGCGGAAGGAGTCTAAAGCATACTCTAGATGGAACAACATTTCAGGGAACATAGAAATTTGGACAGGACAACGTCTGTCGGGTCAGCTAGTATATATACATATATATATATGATAATATATATATATATATATATATATATATATAGATATATATATATATATATATATATATATATATATATGATAATTGTATAGAGAACCATTTTGAAATTAGTATTGCTGTGTTAGATGTTTTAGATGGTAAATCTAAACTATTTATTATAACTGTATATAGAACACCAAACAGTAATAGTGACATTTTTAGAGATGCAGTGTATGATTTGATGAACAACATTTATCATAAGGAATACTATTATACGTATGCGGCGATATTAATGTGGATTTTCTGAAACATAGTAGCAGAGAAACGATTGAAATAATAAATCTATTCAACGAATTTGGTATGACTAATCACATTGATAAACCCACACGAATCACACAAACCTCATTTTCAGGGATTGACGTGATCTTTTCTAATATAAAAGTATTATCGGTACTCATTGAAGATACTCATTTATCATTTACACTGCAACAATGTTGTTTTGAACTACAAAAAGTCAGAAGTAAAACTGAGTATATAAGGAAGCGGAATTTTTCTCTCAATAATTTAAACACATTCACAAACATTTTGAGTTCAGAAAATTGGGCTGAAGTTTACGATTCTAACTCACTAGATCAAAAATTCGATGCTTTTTATGAAATAGTGTTGTATTATTTCAATATGGCATTCCCTGTTACTACAGTCCGATGTAGGAAAGCTGACAGCCCGTGGTTCTCAAATGAATTGAAGCAAATGCATCAAATGTTAGTTGAGATGACAAAAATATACAAGACCAGTGGTAATGAGGTGATTAACAATAGATATAAACAGTTGAAACAAACATATAAGCAGATGGTGAAACACTCAAAAACTAATTATAATAATGAAAGAATTTGTAAAACAGACAATGTATCGAAAGAAAGTTGGAAAATCATAAACGAGATGAGAAGCAGTGGATCCAGAGATGAGATTGGTAAAATTGTTATAGACAGTCAGATCATCACAAATCGAACGGTAATATGTGACGAATTCCTGAAAGCTTTTATGAATATACAAAGCACTAACCCCAATTTCGATAAGGTAAAATTAGAGCAGTTCTCAGGCATTACTTTTTTCATGATTCCAGCAACTCCACTTGAGATAAAAGAGACAATACATAAAGTGTGTTCTAAAGAAGCTGCTGGAATTGATGAAATAAATGGTAAATGCTTGAGAGCTGTTAGTGATACAGTATGTTATCCTCTGTGTCACATAATCAATGAATCATTCAGTACAGGAAAATATCCTGAAAAAAAAGGTTCCAAGGAAGACATCAAAACTACAGGAATGTATGCTTACAAAGTCAACTAGCAAAAATAATCAATTATTGTTTCAATTTCCGTCTAAAAAATTTCTTGGAAAATAATAAATTATTAAAAGGCTCTCAACATGGATTTCGGTCTGGAAAATCTACAGAATCAGCTATGAACGAATTATGTAATGTGATTTATTCTAGCTTGAATAATAAGGAATATCCTATTGCTCTATATTTTGATCTCAGTAGAGCATTCGATACTGTAAATCATGAGCTTCTATTTCAAAAATTAAACCGCATTGGAGTTCGTGGAGTAGCGAATAGATAGGTTTCTTCCTATTTACAAAATAGAAGTCAGATTGTCACGATGAATTCATTCAAATCAAAGTCAACCAATGTTTCTATGGGTGTACCCCAAGGCTCAATACTTGGCTTTTTATCATATTTGTTAATGACATGATTTTATCATGTAGTTCCCCTCAAAAAACCATAATTTATGCCGACGATACAAATCATATGATATCACAAGATAATCTGGGCAAAAGCATTCATCTGAGTAATGTATGCGCTGAGGAATTCTTTCAATGGTGCCTGAATAATGGATTGATTTTAAATGCTTCCAAAACATACTTAATGCTTTTTCGACAGAAAAATATCAGCTGTGATGCAAGCCCTCTTGTTAAAATAAATCATAGGTCAATTGAACAAGTATCAAACATGAAATTTCTGGGTGTAACAATTGATGAAAAACTGACATGGAGAACTCATATCGAAAATATGGTAGGGAAATTGAGTAGTATCAATTTTATTATCAGACAACTGAAGGGCACTGTATCTTCGGAGGTTCTCAGAATGGCATATCATGGTCTAGCGTCTTCGGCACTCACATATGGCTTGATTTTCTGGGGTAATTCAACACATATTGATAAAGTATTCATTGCTCAGAAGAAAATTATAAGATGCATGATGGGAGCTTATTTCAAGTCATTGTCAATTCTAACTTTACCATCACTTTATATATATCTTCTAGTTATGAATATAAAAAAAGATCACGCACGATATCTACATAAAAAGTAGTGAAATTCACCCACAACAAACACGCAATAAAAATGACATTCTCTTACCATTCTCTAGGCTTAGTGTGGGACAGAATTCTCCAAAATACCAAGGAATTCTATGTTATAATCGTTTCAATAAGATTTTTGGTGAGATAAAAAATTTCAATATCTTCAAAACAACATTGTTCAATTATCTAAATGAAAATACTTTTTATTCAATAGAGGAGTACCTCACTGTTTGATGCTAATAGTTAGTAGTATGTATATATATAAAGATTGTCGAGTTTGTGTAGAATGTGAATAAGTTGTAAACAAGGCGGAGTGAATGATGACAGTGAGTAATCTGATGACTTTTTTATATTTTTTATATTTTTATATTCTCTTGTAAGTTCTTATAATGTTTTTTATGAGTTTTAATATACATATATTTTGACTAGTCTGATAAGTTTGTACCGTTGTGTAAAAAACTTTAATGATGAATAAATTATCTCTATCTCTATCTATCTATCTATATATATATATATATATATATATATATATATATATATATATATATATATACATATATATATATATACATATATATATATAGAATTGACAAAACAATTGACAAAACAACAAACCACACAATATTGAAAGTTTTCTGTTAAAACAATGATACAACAATATTTAATACCGCCCCGAAATCCAACTATTGTTGGTAACAAAACACAAGCATGGTAAAACCAAGGTACGTAACCCAAAAGATTCAAATGTTTTTAATGTTTTTAATAAATTTTACTGAAGATGCCCCCGAACGAGGGCGAAACGTCTAAATAATGGTAATTTTCGTCTCATTTTAATATAATCGAATCTGAAACCCAAGAAAACTCCAAAAATACAATCACCAAGATTCAAGAACCCACTATACCCAATATATATATATATATATATATATATATATATATATGTTGTGGTAATTTCTCCCATGCTGATCCAGATCGTAAAGTAAACAACTCAATCACTACCTTGTTATGGATATAAAACAAAAAACCATAACAAACTAAGAAGGTCCAAACGAATCCTATGTTTGAAGATTTGTAATGTTTGTAATCCTGATGAAGACGAGGATCCTCCCGTCGAAACGTATGAATTACACGTGTTATACCAAAACAAAGTTGTAATGATTTATGAAAGTCAGATCCACGAACCTAAAACCCAAGAAAAAACAAGCCAAATATATATATATATATATATATATATATATATATATATATATATAAACGAGAGTAGAGACGTGTCTCAAAACGCTCCTGCTAAAAACCGAGTAAAAAACTAGTGAATTATATAGAAATACAGAGCTTGATGAACAACAGACAGGTGAGAACATCACTTGCATATCAGAATGATCATATATGAGAAGAATTATTCAGTTATCACGTCAATTTAATTGCATATTGAACACCTGAATTCACCGATTGAAACAAAGGATTGTTTTCTTCCTTTTTTGGGGTCACAAAAAACTTCAAGATATCTCGATTGTTTTCATACGCGATAAATAAATAGCACAGGCAATATCGACAATAGGAAAAAAGTTGTTTTACTCTGCCAGAAATAAATAGCAGTTACCTATCACAAACACAAAACAAAGTAGTCACGTGCTGAAACATGGTAGAAACCAATGATATTTCAATTAAGAAGATATATGATGAGATTTTGAAAAGCAGAAAAGAATTAAAGAGTTGTATTGAAGCAAGCGAAGCGAGAGTACTATTAGAACTCAAAGTTGTTAAGGAACAAAACAAAATACTAGAGGAAGAAAACACCCTATTGAAATCACGAGTAAAGACTCTAGAAGGGGAACAAAAAAAGAAACATTTTATTATTTTCGGCTCAAAAAGATCTGAAATTGGTGTCTCAGCTACAACCGTGTGTAACGAAATAAACAGACTGCTTGGAACGGAGATATCAACATCAGATATAAGTAACTTTTACTTCCTTGGCCGACTCGAAAGCAGCCCACTGAAAATCGAACTCACATCCCAAATCACGAAGTCTCTGATATTACAAAAAACAAAACAACTTCAAGGCACAAACATTTCAATATCTCATGATCTGACCAAACAACAACAAGAAGAACGTAAAATCTTGAAACTTTATCTGACAAGGGAAAGGTAAAACTCCACTCACCTAAGTTTCATTAAGGGAAATAAATTATACATTAACCACAAGCCATTTACAGTAGAAGAACTGGAAGCGATAGAATATCAAGAAACCATGAAAGCAAACAGTGCTCCGAATACGCTGTAACGAACCTAGGCCGGACCTGTCGCCTCACACGTTGCCATCGACAGCGATGAGATCATCCCCGGAGATATTCGAGAACCATCCAGTCGCTCTTCCGCGGAAAACAACGGTCAATATTGGAAACAATTGGAACATGCCGTCGCCAACTGCCGGAATTCGAAAGATCGGGAATCCTGTGACGGAGATAAATAGGTAGCCCTCAAGATGGCACGGACAGTCTGAACGAGCCCATACGATCGAGCTATACAGTAGCGTAGTAATATAAATTAAGTTGTAGATTAAGTGTGAAATAAATTATAAAACCAAGTTAAGTTTATTTACGTTACAATTGGTGTCGGAAGTGAGATTTTGAAAATAAACAAGTGATCGTGGAGTGGATAGTCAGAAAAATAAATTGATAGACCTTTTTGTACGCCCAAAATAGACAGTGGCCCGGTTTTCGCGAAGTGGACAATTGTGCGTGGGAATATAAACTGATACACTGTTCGCGTGAAACAGAAAATAGACAGTGGCCCGGTTTTCGCGAAGTGGACAATTGTGCGTGGGAATATAAACTGATACACTCTTCGCGTGAAACAGACAATAGACTGGTGGCCCGTGGAAAAGAATTCGCGAAGTGAATTTTTAACAAACTGATAAACTTTTCGTGTGAAACAGACTGATACCTCGTCAAAGACAAAATGTGTTCAAGAAAAGTGCGCCTTGCGGATTTGAAGGTAGCGGAATTGAAACAGGAATTGGAGGAAAGGGAACTGGAAACAACGGGTAAAAGCAAGTACTCCAGGAAAGACTTGCAGAAGGACTTATACAAGAAGGTGAGGACCCCAGAACATTTTTATTCGAAGTTCCCGGAGGTGATTTGAGTTTGGTAATGAATAAACTCAGAAGAAACTACTAAATCCGTGAAAGAAGAACTGCAACAAAATTCGAGAAATCTGGAAGAGAAGCTTCTAGAAAATTCAAGAAGCCTGGAAGAGAATGCTAGAAATCTGGAAGAGAAGCTTGAAGAAAATTCTAGAAATCTGGAAGAGAAGCTTCAAGAAAATTCTATAAATCTGGAAGAGAAGCTTTCTAGAAATCTGGAAGAGAAGCTTCAAGAAAATTCAAGAAGCCTGGAAGATAAGCTCCTTGAAAACACGGAAGGCCTAAAAAAAGAACTCTGTGGTGTGGCGAATCGTCTAGAAAAAAGAATAGGAACCGTCGAGGCAGAGATGGACAAGATGAAGGAAATAATCAGCGATGAAATCAAAGACGGAATCGAGGCAGAAATGGACAAAATAAAGGAAACGATCAGTAAGCTGGAAAACAAATTAATAGTGCGTCCTCCACAGAGATGGTTAACGAAAATGCAATGCTGGACTTGAGTTTGAACGTGGATAAAGTTCAAGAGGGTATAAAAGATGTCAAGGTCATTTCAGAAATAGGGAAGCTTTCCATGAAGCCGCTCAGTTCAGGAAAAACTCCATGGGCAAATTACCGCCGGCAGTTTGAAGCAGCGGCCAAAGCAAACGGATGGAATGCAGGGGAAAGAGCTGTAGCACTGACACTTGCATTACGTGGAGAAGCGACAAATATTCTACAAACTCTCACCGCCCAAGAACAGGAGGACTATGATCAGCTGATTAAACATCTAGAATTACGATATAGCCACGCCCATTTGGAACACGTATACCACTCCCAACTGAAAAATCGCTGCCAGAAATCGGGCGAATCCTTACAAGAATTCGAAGCTGACATTGCACGCTTGGTTCGTCTCGCATATCCAAGCCACACCGGAGAATGTAATGGAGCGATTAGCGGTTCAGGCATTCTTGGATGGACTCCGTGACCAAGAAACCAGACAAGCGTTGACACTAGCTCGTCCAACACATCTCGTAGACGCACTGGCACGCTTTGGAATTTGAGGCAGCAAAGCAATCCTGCAAAACCAAAGTAAAGTTCGAAGTATTGAAGAAGACTCACAGGAGCATGCTGACTTGAAGCGCCATAAGAAAAGTGATGAAGGAAGTTTTGCCTGAGAAAAGACAGATAAGATGCTGGAATTGTGGCAAAATTGGACATGCGTAGCAAATGTCCAACATTCGAAAACACGACTCGATGCAGGAAAACTAAAGAAGGTCGACGAGAAGGGCAATCGTCGGCCTGTGTCCAGCAAGCCCCGGTTAACAACGCATATGTCGCTATCCTGAAACGACAGAACAGAGGTGTTTTCGTAGACGGTCTCATCAATAACGAGCCTTGCACCATGCTGCTAGATACAGGTGCGACTAGGACAATTCTCGGACCTTCCTTTGCCAGAACACCGGAACGAATTGAACCGACAACTTGGAAGCTACGCACAGCAACAGGGAGCCAGCTACTGTATATGGCGAGCTACCGATTGAAATAATTTTGGGCAGCACTAAAGTGAAACATCAGGCACTTGTAGCGGACATCGAAGACGATGCAATCATCGGAATGGACATCATGAATTCCAGAGGGTTTGAATTGGATTTCAAAGACGGCGCCCTACGTGTCAACGGAGAAGAGCTGGTACTTCATGGGAGAAGTGAAGAGTTGATCCGTGTGCTGTTGGCTGAAGATGTAAGCGTACCTGAGAGGGCTGAAACCATCCTGGAGGATCGCCTGGACGGGAGTGCGAGCAGTGGAGACGTGATGATGTTCGAGCCCAAACTTCATGATGAGAAAATTGGACGAGGGATTGCCCTAGGGAAAACCCTGTTACGTGCTGAAAAATTTGTACCGGTAAGGGTCATGAATGTCAATTACTTTCCAGTGACCTTAAAGAAAGGAACAATTTTAGGGCACTGCTCGTCAGTTTCATCTGTGATCCGGGCGTACGAGGACGATTAGCCAACCCAACAACTTGCCCACAGAACTAGAAAAATTAGTTGCCATCTCTTCCAAAGACATAAAACCAGCTCAACAGCCCAAACTAAGAGATTTAGTCAAAAGTACCAAGACATCTTCGATACCGGACAAGGAAAAAGGAGGTCGAACTAATGTGGTCCAGCACAAGATTGATACTGGGGTGCCCGACCGATCCGGCAATCAGCAAGAAGACTTCCTCTTGCCAAGAAGGAAGAGGCTGACAAAATAGTCAGCGATATGGGAAAGAAGGAGTTATCGAACCATCTGACAGTCCCTGGTCCTCTCCAGTCGTACTGGTGAAGAAAAAGGATGGATCGACACGCTTTTGTGTAGACTATCGCCAACTTAATAATGTCACGAAGAAGGACAGTTACCCTCTCCCGAGAATAGATGACACCCTAGACACGTTGGCTGGTTCCACGATTTTCTCGACCCTTGATCTGAAGAGCGGATACTGGCAAGTAGAACTGGCTCAGGAAGATCGAGAAAAGACTGCTTTTACCATCGGCTCAGGATTGTGGCAGTTCACCGTTATGCCATTCGGGCTCTGTAATGCTCCCGCCACATTCGAAAGATTGATGGAAACAGTACTGAAGGGACTCTCATGGAACACGTGTCTAGTGTATCTCGACGACATAATTGTGGTCGGCAGATCGTTTGAGGACCACGTGAAAAACTTGGAGGAAGTATTCCTGCGACTGAGAACTCCGGATTGAAGCTGAGCCCTAAGAAATGCCATCTGTTCCAAAAAGAAGTACGATACCTCGGCCACGTTGTCTCTGGGGAAGGAGTAGCAGTGGACGACCAGAAGATCAAAGCTGTTAAGGATTGGCCCATCCCAAAAGACATTCACCAACTTCGAAGTTTCCTTGGTTTATGCACATACTATCGCCGATATGTGCTGGGATTCGCCAACATCGTTAAACCACTGACCAAGCTCACGGAAGGCCAAACAAAGTTCCAGTGGTCCGAAGAATGTCAAGACTCATTCAGGAAGCCGAAAGAAGCTTTGATCAACGCACCTATACTGAGCTATCCCCTACCCAAAGGGAAATTCATTTTGGATACGGACGCCAGCAACGTGGGACTTGGAGCTGTCCTATCTCAGATCCAGGAGGGACAGGAGAAGGTCATTGGTTATTTCAGCAAGACGCTTAGCAAACCAGAGCGCAATTACTGTGTCACCAGGCGAGAGCTGTTAGCTGTTGTAAAGGGAGTGGAACACTCTCACAAGTACGTGTATGGAAGAAGATTCCTGTTGAGAACTGACCATGCAGCTCTCAAATGGCTCTTACAGTTCAAAAATCCTGAGGGTCAAGTAGCACGTTGGATCGAGAGACTCCAAGAATTCGACTTCGAGATCGAACATCGAGCCGGAACTAGCCATAAGAATGCAGATGCCTTGTCGCGAAGACCATGTCCAGATGATTGCTCACATTGCCGACGAGCAGAAGAGAAAGAAGCAACACTTTGTAGAACCGCGGCAATGGATGACAACTGGAATGACAGCAAGATCCAGAAAGACCAAGAGACCCCGACCTTGGCTTAGTCGTCAGCTGGAAGAAGGGCAATCGAAGACCATCATGGCAGGAAGTCGCAGATTCTCGCCGGCTGTTAAGTCCTATTGGGCACAATGGAACTCTCTTATTCTGGACAATGGGATCCTGAAACGTGTGCTGGAGGCCGATATTGGTGGGGAAGACAGACGCCAAATAATTGTTCCCAGGAACAGAAGAGAGGAAGTGCTGCGGGAAATCCATGATGGAGTCGCCGGAGGACATCTGGGAGTGACGAAGACCCTGCAGAAAGTGAGGCAACGGTTTTACTGGGCCAATTGTCAAGCTGACGTGCAGGACTGGTGCAGGAAGTGCGCTGTATGCGCTGCTAGCAATGGACCTCGAATACGACCCAAGGCCCCGATGCGTCAGTACAACGTAGGCAGCCCGTTCGAGAGAATCGCCATTGACATCGCCGGCCCGTTTCCCGTATCCGACCACGGGAATAAATACATCCTTGTGGCAATGGACTACTTCAGTAAGTGGGCGGAAGCCTATGCCCTGCCCAACCAGGAAGCCATCACCGTCGCCGACGTCTTGGTGAAAGAGTGGATATGTCGATTCGGTATTCCAATGGAGCTGCACTCGGATCAAGGCAGAAATTTCGAATCCAACCTTTTCCAAGAAATATGTCTACTGCTGAACATCCGCAAGACAAGAACCACGGCCCTACATCCGCAGTCCGATGGAATGGTGGAACGGATGAACAGGACGATCAACCGCCACTTGTCCAAGGTTGTCTCTGACCATCAAAGAGACTGGGACCAGTATCTTCATTTGTTCCTGATGGCCTATCGATCCGCAGTACACGAGTCAACCGGTCAAACTCCTGCTAGTATTATAATGGGCCGAGAAGTGCGACTGCCTTGTGACCTGAAGTTTGGAATACCGCCAGGACAAGACACTGCGGGAGAGGACTACGTCAGCAAACTTCGGCAGAGAATGGACGACATCCACGAACGAGTCCGGTTGAACATCCAGAGTGCCAGCGATAAAATGAAGAAGACCTATGACATCAAGGCCGACGCTGGAGGATTTAAGGTTGATGACCTGGTTTGGCTGTACAACCCCAAACGTCGTCGTGGACTATCACCAAAGTTGCGGAACTCGTGGGAAGGCCCGTATAAAATCGTGAAAAGGATAAACGACCTTGTGTACCGAATCCATAAGCCACCCCGAGGGAAACCAAGGGTCGTCCATTTCAACAGGTTGGCCCCTAGCTGGAAACCATGACCAAGTTCGCACCCTCAAGCCACCGGAGGATGATATGACGTTCAGAAGTTTATGTCCTTGTATTCAAACGGGCAGAAAGTTCTACATGGGGTTACTAGAGAGGAGTCACGAGACCTTTTCGAGGTGCCTGCTGACTACGCACTAGCGCACTGTGTGGCAGAAGATCTTCGAATGTCCAGGGGCATCGCCGTAGTGTTCTCCAAGAAATTTGGTCAACTCCAAACACTGCGGGAGCAGAATCCAGAAGTTGGTGGGGTGCTACAGTTGAAGAAAGGCCAGAGAAACATCTAGTACCTAGTTACCAAGAGGCATTCCCAAGATAAACCGTCCTATGAAGATGTCTGGAAGAGTCTCACCAAACTAAGAGATACTATGGTGGACCAGAATCTGGCGGATCTAGCAATTCCAAAACTATCCTGTGGTATTGATGGGTTGGACTGGAGAGTCATAAGAAGTATGCTGGAGGCGATATTCAGATCCAGCGGCGTCAGGATTTTGGTTTGCTGTAACCCTCTTCCACGACCAATCATGAAGACCGTGGAGTGTTACTTCCATCGAACTTCACGGTGCAGATATGGGGAGT
Source organism: Gonioctena quinquepunctata (assembly GCA_018342105.1). Lineage (NCBI taxonomy): Eukaryota > Metazoa > Arthropoda > Insecta > Coleoptera > Chrysomelidae > Gonioctena > Gonioctena quinquepunctata. The sequence continues at coordinate 119,518 of JAFIRS010003309.1, read as the reverse complement.
CATGCAGATATCGTCACACTCCAAGGATGAAATTTCGGGACGAAATGTCTTTAAGAAGGGGGCAATGTAACGAACCTAGGCCGGACCTGTCGCCTCACACGTTGCCATCGACAGCGATGAGATCATCCCCGGAGATATTCGAGAACCATCCAGTCGCTCTTCCGCGGAAAACAACGGTCAATATTGGAAACAATTGGAACATGCCGTCGCCAACTGCCGGAATTCGAAAGATCGGGAATCCTGTGACGGAGATAAATAGGTAGCCCTCAAGATGGCACGGACAGTCTGAACGAGCCCATACGATCGAGCTATACAGTAGCGTAGTAATATAAATTAAGTTGTAGATTAAGTGTGAAATAAATTAATAAAACCAAGTTAAGTTTATTTACGTTACAACGCCAACAGCCCAGAGAAGTGAAGAAGTCTTCGGCAACACCGAAAAATGTAACAATGAATTATTCGGAGAAGAAACAAGACAAAATACAAAAGAAATCATAGGACCGATAAATACGCCAAAAACAACGATCCAAACACTGAAGAAGACACTAGAACGAGATGTTATTATACCACCCGGAAAAGTAAAAACACGATCAAATAGATACTGATATCGTAGCTTCACTTTATGCAAATTGTTTCACTGCAGTTTGAGTAGATTATAATAATTTCTCAAGATACCTTTTCAACTAAAGTCCAATTGTTTAAATTGCTCATAAATCTTTCTTTGTCAAGTGTTCGTTTCTATTTCTGATACATATAAATATTGTTTTAATTATATAAATTCTAATTGACATCCCCATGGATCAGTATATCCATGATTTCGACGCAAATGAAATCGAAACAGAGGAAGTATCAGATTTTTATGAATGTAATAATGTTCTAAGAATGAATAGCAACAATCCAAATTTTAAAATTTTACACAAAAATATCAGAAGCTTGAATAAAAACTTGAATCAGCTACAGTGTTACTTGAATCAACTTACACAACTACCCGAATGCATTGTATTAACAGAAACGAGAGAGTTGGTTGATCTGAATGTGTATAACCTAGCAGAGTATGACCTAATTTATAATAATAGCTGCTATAACCAAAATGATGGTACAGTAATATACATCAAGTCTGACTTGCATTACTCATATGAGACTGTGCAATTTTCTAATAATTTAAAATTTCTCTCGGTAAAGTTAAAGCACATGACCAAAACGATTCACGTGATAGCAGGATATAGACCACCAAACTCCTGTATAGACATGTTCTTAGAAAACACAAGAAATATGTTGGAAAACATTATCAAAATTCGGATTATACCATATTTCTTGGCGACATCAATATTAACATCAAAGACGACAGCATAGTGAGAACGGAATACATAACTATCATGCAGGAGTATGGATCTGTGTCGACCATTAATAAATATACTCGAGTAACAACTCAAAGTAAATCATGCTTAGACCATATATTTGTGAAAACGTATGCAGATTCCGAACTTCTTCTACCATTTATAATCAAAACAAATGCTACCGATCATTACACGACAATTATATATGAAAATAATATAAACAGCAATTCCACAAACAAATTCTTTAGTCATAACAAAATCAATTATAATCAACTAACAGAGAGACTACAAAATGTCCTCTGGAATGCCGTTTATGAAACGGAAGATGCAGAAACTGCAACAAATATTTTCATGGATATTCTGAATACTGAGATAGGAAACTGCACAACTTCGCACAGATACAAAATCAAAATAGACGGAAGTGCAAATTCTTAAGAACCTGAAAATGTGGAATTGAAACAAAACTATACTTGGCACAAAAATCAATTGAGACAGCTTCTGAGAATAACAAAATCTAACTATTATCGCAACAAAATCGAACAGAATGATAAAAATAGTAAAAATGTATGGACCACTATCAATGAACTTTATCCTAAAAATAATTCGAAACCTCAAGATATTAATTTAATCGAACATAATGGAGAAAAAATTACAGATTCCAAATCTATTGCTGATATATTCAACAAAAATTACAGACAAATTGGTGAAAACTTGCAAATACAATTGACAAGGATCCCAATTTTCAACCTCCTAAGAAAAATAAGCCATTGTCCTCAATGTTTTTGAATGCTACCAACGCTGATGAAATAAATGATATTATTTTATCGCTCAAAGACAAGAAAGTACCAGGTATTGACGGAATGAAAGCAGAAACAATAAAATTATTATCACCGATGATCAAAGAACCACTGTCTCACATATTTAATGAGTGCCTCCAGCAAGGACATTTCCCAAGCATCTTCAAAAAGTCAGTGATCAAACCAATTTTCAAAGCAGGTAATAGGGAGGATGTCATAAACTACAGACCAATCTCATTAATAACCACTATTGCTAAAATACTGGAAAAAATCATAAAAATAAGTCTTACCAAATGTCTTGAGAAAAATAAAATCATCTTCGCCAACCAATACGGGTTCAAAGAAGGAGTATCAACCCAAGACGCAATCCTCGCCCTTACAACAAAGATGTATAATGCCTTAGATGCAGGAAAACCCTCTCTGTGTATTTATAGACCTTTCAAAGGCATTCGATACGGTCAGTCATGACTTGCTTGTGGAATGCTTGGAAAACATCGGCATAAGAGGAGTGGCCTTAAGATTATTCGAAAGTTATCTTTCCAATACATTTCCATGTGTTGAACTGAAGATGGTGAGGAGCAATTTTCAAAGAATAGAATATGGTGTACCTCAAGGAACTGTTTTGGGACCACTTTTGTTCAATATATATATTTGAATGATCTATTCAGAATAAACACTAGTGGTCAAATTATCACTTATGCGGATGATACTGCAATTTTCTACAGTCATGAAGACTGGCACTTAAAATTCAAGCAGAAAATGATATCCGTAATATTCAAGCCTTTTTAAACTATAGACTTTTAACAATTAACTTTAAAAAAACATTTTTTCTACCCATACATATTGATAAGAGAAGTATTCCTTCTTATGATAGCCTACGAATCACTGAAGACATCTCAATATGCAGCTGTAATAAGATTAAATACCTTGGTGTTATGATAGACAATAACCTGAAATGGAATAAACATATCGAATACGTCACTAAGAAAATACAGTTTTTAATTTATAAACTTAAAAATGTTAGATATATTCTAGATTTCAAAGCAATGAGAACGATATATCAGGCATTGGTGGAACCACATATTGTGTATGGAATATTAGTATGGGGAGGTGTAAGTAAGTCTCACCTGGAAAAATTAATCATTGTTCAAAAGCGCCTACTTAAAATTATATTCAACAAAGATATAAAGTATCCATCAGATAGCTTATTCAATGAATTTAATATTATGGATCCAAGGCAACTATTCTTTTTACGTAGCAACATCAAACAACATAATTCTAAGCACGACTTAAAGAACCCGGAACATCAATATAATACAAGGAACAAACAACTCACATACTTGACTCCTTTTATGAGAAAGTCAAAAGGACAAAAAAGTCTGACATATTTGAGTCCCAAACTATACCAATGTCTCCCAGCTGAAATTCAAAATATTTCAAGGCCAACTACATTCAAGTATAACCTGAAATACAACAACTTTATTCGGAATTAAAAAATACAAAAGCAAAGTTTTAAATATAAAATAATATCAAGATTGAAAATCTTGATTGAAGCCCGGGACTCGAAGTGATGGCGCATTTGCTGTTTCAGTTGGAGGAAAACCCGGAAAAACCCACAACACCATCAGAAATCAGATCATCAACTTTCTCATAGAAAAGGACACATGTATATTTTCTCATTGCCCAGAACAACAATTCATAGTCTTATTGACTAATCATGCCATACAGAAAAACCTGATACTTACCTCATATTTTAACATACCTCATCAAATATATACACATCTTTTATACCTATCTACTTTTACATTTATATTTCATGTTCATTTTTGTTTTTATACTCTTATACAAGTATTTATATATATATATATATATATATATATATATATATATATATATACTTCTCACTTTGATTCTTGAACCATGTAGTTTTAGTAATTGTAGTGGGTTTTCTTGGGTTTTGGTTCGTTAGGATAAGTTAGGATAAGTTATAAATTATATATATATATATATATATATATATATATATATATGTAACCTCATTTTATCCACGCACAGGCCCGCCTATAGTGGATTACACATGTTTATTTACTACTGATTATGTTTATGTACCTTTCATATGTACCTTTTATTTCTAATAAAGGTGTATTATTATTATTATTATTATTATTATATATATATATATATATATATATATATATATATATATATATATATATATATATATATATATATATATCAAATCAAATGTGATACAGAAGATCAAAAAAAAGTTTGTGAAAAATCAGCCGGGAAAGCAGGCGTTTTCTTTCTTTATAAATAGTTGAAAGTGTTTTTTTTTGTAACATGACTAAATTTTATATCATCTCCAAAGGAAAAAGACCCATTTAAGAATTCAATGTTCTTATATACATAACTTTCATAATCATTTCGTATCAATATATTTCAATTTAACTCCTTTATTATTATATATAAAAAATAGACAATTTACTAGGATTTTTATTACTCACTTGTATAACCATAACTGGAATGAGGCTCCTGAATTGGTGCCATATATAGGAGTTGGTAAATTACTCGCCAAAACAGGGTAGGCGATCATATACCTGGACGAAAGTAAAGGTAACATAACCTCTTTCTGGGCGTCAGGAAAGTCGTTCCAAAGAGAAATCTTGGCACTATTAGGATCTGGAGATATTTCGTACTCTTTCAAAATCTCTTGTATGGCCAAAGCATATCTATCCATGCTCTATAAAATTATTATTGACGAACAAGACTGATTGGTGAGGTATTTGATTTTTACCTGTGTATTTTTTTCTGTTTGAAACGCCTTGAGCAATTCATTTAGAGAACTTACTATGAAAGAATCCTCATTTATATAAAATGTAAAAGACTTCTCATCATGGACATATCTGAAACAATCAGAAGTTCCCACTTTTATTCAAATAACATACATAACTTAATCGATATAATTTTGCATGTAATCTTTTTCAATATGAGATCAACATCAATAATATAACTAAAATTTATCATTAAATAATAAAACTGATGTAAGGAATTGGGAGATTCTGCAGTAAATTTCCAATCTTACAAATTCAAACTATAATTACAAAATCAAGAGATTGTTCGCATCAATATTCAAAAAACCCAAATATTATGTCTGATGATCCTGAAATATCTATAGCATGGCATGTTTGAAAATATTAACAGGGTGTTCATAAAATTAGATGTGGAATCATCTGTAACTGAAAGTTTAGTAACAAGATAACCTCTTACTGTGAAAAAAGGAAAAACCTGAAAGTGAAAATTTGCATTTTCATTCAGATGGTTATTTGATTAAGAACTCATATAGGTGAATGAGGCAACTCACCAGAAATTACTTGTAACATTTATGCAAGAGTGGCATTGCACTCACTAGCTCTGAACTAAATTTTGGTCAACAAAAATCTATTTCAAGCTTCCACGATCATCAGGAAGATCGGAAGAATTGAGAAACACAGTCTCACACTTTGAAATTCGTGCTTTTTTCACATTTAGCAGATAGACTTTAGCCGGGGAAGTAGATGTTTTCTGTTAGATAATAATAAAATTACTTCATTTTTATCATAGATTTTTAAATTGTCAGAAAAATATTTCTATTTAATAGAAAATGTTTGCTTTTTCAATATGGCATGTTACTTTAACTAAGTAGTAGAAAATGACTAGTTTTCATGAAGACACTGCAAAAATTAGAAAATATTCCAAAAGCCTGAGTGACTGGCAAATTTTATATATTACTCAAATACAATATAGGTATGGCTCATGTTTAACTAAACAGAATGTTCAGTGGATACAGAAAGTACAGAACTCATGTCGACAGCTTATTAACGGAATAAGGAAATATCAAAGGATATTCCATAATTCAACACGTTCTCTACCAAGATATTAAAATTTTGGATACCGAGTGACCACAAAAAATGTATTTTATTTTGAGATAAAATTACATTAATTGCACTGTAAATCAATGTAGTCAATCTATAGAGAAAGGACATTTGAAAGGACTTTTGAACCCGAATCATATACGAATTATATTATACGAATTTCTCTTCGATATACCATTTATGAACAACTCCAAAAATAATAATTTCGACAGTTTTTTTTTTAATATTAATATCTACTGTTACAAAACGTGCATACATAATGTTAAAAAGAAATTAGATCATCCATTCATGGTACTTACGAAAACAAGGGTTTACAAAAAGTCCAACTGTTTCTCAACATTTTTCCTCTTAACTTAAGACTTACCCTGTATATACAATTATCTGTAAAGATTATCTGTTAGTGACTGAGAGACCATCCGACACCCTCACATCCAGACCTTCCTATAGCCTACAGCAACATATGAATCCTTTACAGTAGACGGTTCCGATGAAAATCGAATAAAATAGTAATAGTAATATTGCTAATGACTCATATTTGAGACGGCGGTCCAGCAGAAAATCGTGAGTGGCTCATATATGGGACGCTTGGTAGCGAATATGTTAAGTGAAACAGAATGGATGACAAAGGAAAACAGATGCTGCCGACTTATTAAAAAATTATATTAACTGAGATGAAACCTCATCTGTACAGAAAAATAACTTTCCGTACTAATGTTCAATTTATTTGTGAAAATTGAAAAATATCCGTCTTCCGATATATATATATATATATATATATATATATATATATATATATATATATATATCGGAAGACGGATATTTTTCACTAATGTTCAATTTATTGGTGAAAATTGAAAAATATGAAAGATGAAAAAAATCAATAGTAATACATATTCAAGTGCAAAACAATATGTTACTTACAACTTTGTTGTAACATAGTGATACAAAAGAAAAAAAACGTAGATCAAGGAATAAAACGAAGTTCAAAGTTACTACAACCACATTAGGGTTGTTGAAAAGTACATAAATATAAATGTGTACTCTATGTGGTGTGACAAGTGAGACTGACAGGTTAGGAATGAATCTCGTAATTATATTTAAGCCAACAACACCTGACGGGTGTCACTTGGAATTAGTTACAGTGGTGCCAACTGTTAGATTAGAACCAACTGATGTTACCAGGTGGCGGTAATGTTAAAAAAAAAAAAATTACATTACATTGTTGTCAATTTTGATTGATATCTAAAGACAATAAGTAAGAGATCTCGCTCAAATGGTAATTTTTTTTTTATTACCTATATATATATTTTTTAGGATTCCTGGTTGATATCTAAAGACAATAAATAAGAGCAGATCTCACTCAAATGGTTAATATCAATTTTTTTATTTATACAATTGTTTTCTTGGGAAATGAAAGCCATTTCTAAGAATGTTCTCTTAGATGTATGGGACTCTGTCGCTAGCACTTTCACTGAATCGTAATTCATCTAGTGGTTCAATTTATTCACATGTTCTGCCATAGCACATCTTTCAGAATGCGATCGGCAGTAACTTTTATGAGAAATTATTCTGTTTGATAATGATCTTTGCGTTTGACCAATATATTGTTTATTACAACCATGACAAGGAAAAATTACATTTGACATTGAAAGTAATGGAGTTTTATCTTTAACTTCAGAATGGATTGATCTGATTGTTAGAACTGTTTTATATGACATTTTAAATTTTTCAGGATTGAGAAACAATCTGAAGAGTTTAGTAGTGATCTCGCTTATATATGGTAATGGAGCGAAAAAAGGTTGAGTAGGCGTATTGTCAGTTTCATTGTCTCAAACAATAATATGATGATTTTTAACTACTGTAATTTGTTATAAAATAGCATTATACACTCGTCATTCACGGGTATGCAAGAGGTTAGATTACACCATATATATTTATATATCCAAATTTTCTTTTTGTAGGGAAGAGATTTTGAGGTTGAGTGTAAGAACAGCTTGGTAATAATTGAGCTACATAAGATGAACTTCTTTTGTATTCAGCCTACAATCTTCTATAAAATGTCACCTATTATAACTATAGCTGTAAAAAATAAATAATATTACCTTCTTGGTAAGTGACTAGGCTCAATAGCCCCAAGTTCTCCCATAACCTCCCCACAGGCCAGTTTCAATGCTTCATCTTTCTCCCTACAACCCAACGTTAGTATGTCGATGAGTTCGATTATTATGGGGTCGATGCCGTTATAATCCAAAATCATCTGATCCAACTCTTCCCTGCTCTTTTCCAAATATGCTTTCAAATGCTTCAAGCCCTGAATCCTAACCTCCATCGCTTCGTGTGTTAGATATTTTAAGGACCTTTGGATTTTCTCTTTCAAAGTGCACTTTTCCAAAAATGTCAAATAATTCCTTATCATTAACAAAACCTCATGATCAACCTTCGAGTTTTTGACGAAAAACAAATCAGGAATATAGTTTTTTACCTTCGATTCGTTTTCGATTATAAGGTATTTGAAAATACTGTTGATTTCTTTGGGACAACGTTCTAGTAGTGGTAACACGGAGACAAATATGAGAGCTAATTGGGGGCCCACAGATTCGATTTCACATGTGTGTATGAAAGAGCTCCACACTTCACAATGGAGGTTCGGAAAGTTCCCGTAGTTCGTTGTTTGTAACATTGCAATGATTTTAAAACGAAGAGGCATAATGTGTTTGGAACCCATAAATCTGAAATGAAAAACCTCACACTGAAAAAGCCGTTGTTTTTTCTTTAAATATACATTTTTTGTCAATTCTATTTTTCATTTTAAAATAAATCATATACATATCGTCAAAGCAGTTGATTCAGAAATATGTCTATTTCTGAGTAAAATAATGAATTTATTATTAAAACTGGTTCCAGGAAAACATTAAAATTGCCAGGGAAATCCTAAATTATTTGTTGATGACCTAACTCTTATATATTATGGAAAAATAATTATGAGATAAAGCTTGATAATGTTATGGTTATGAGTTCATGAAATAATTTAACAAATTTTTCACAAGCGTCTCAAAAAATTATACAATATTTAAAAACATTAACTGATGAAATATATCGACTGTGGTGGAAACTTTATCTTATATTGTTGCTTAAATTCCAACTTTATATTTTACCTTTTGTGTTTCTTGGTATTGGTAAATGTTCATTTTAATAAATTAGGTAATATACCTGAACAAATCTGCTAAGCTCAGCAAAATCTTATCTTTCTTGGGATTCTTTGAGATCAACTTTACATCAAAGTATAACAGCACCCCGAGAAAATGTGAGTGGAGGTAATCCGGTATAGATTTACTTTTATTCTCACTATCTTCATGAGCTAGGAGACTCAAAGCTTGTACAACTTTTTCTTTTTTCTCGTGAAAGTTGAGCAGGAGTTCGTTGAGTATTATCTAAAAAAAAAAAGGTTTTTTTTTCAAGTCGGTAATACAATAATATATCCAAAAATACATTTGACAAATTTCCAATGTTTTATAAGTTTCAATTGATCAAAGAAATGTTAAAACTTTTTATTTTGAATAGAACTCACTGAAAATGTATAAAATGAAAATTGTGTGAAACTCACCCTGAAGTTTCTTTTCCGCAATGATGGACCAGTCATAGCACTTTTCTGGTCCAAATAAATCATGCATTTGCTTAGATCCTCTATCTTCTTATCCAGAAACACATAAATGAAAACGTAGCCATACTTAGCAGATAACATTTCCGAAATATCCAATTCCATCATCGTCGCCATCTCTTGTATCAACTTTGTAACTGCTGGCATATTCACTATTTTCGAAACTAAGAATGGCAGAAGATAGTTACTCTCTTGCGACACAAAATCCTTCGAACCATAGTGACCTAGCATAAGGGATACTTTTTCCAGAGAAGTCGACAAACTGTAATTGATCAATGCTTGATTGACAGAGCAAAGCTGAACAATTACCTCACAAAACTCTTTTTTGTTCTGAGAATAAATGGTAGTTGTACTTGTCTCGTTTCTCTCTGCCAATTTGAAACATTTGTTAACAGCTATCATTGAAAATTTTGAAGTGGGGATCATTATGAAATATAGAAGTATTTTGGAATATTCTGATTTTATGGCACTTATTTCTTCGATTGTCCTCAATAAAGTGTCTTGTAACTCAAAATCAGAAAATTTCAAAGACTTTTTAGTTAATTTCAGGATAGAAGTGAACAATACGTTCAATATTTCAGTTTTGATTTCTGGAGACAAAACTGTATTGCCCTAAAATGAAAAAATGCACTAATTAACAAAAAAAACATAAGGCTCTACTCATACCTGATTGAACTTGAGTGTTGGCCCGATAACCTCTGCAAATTTCTTTCTCACGTCTTTATTCTGATCTCCAGCTAGTTCCATCCAAATTTTAGCAACGCTGGTTGAATGAAACTGCATAACATGGCAGGAGAAAAACGGTAAAGTTTCAAGAGCTTCTATCTTTGAATTAGTTGTTCCACTAGCGATGGCACCTAGGGTTTGCTTCAACATAAGAGTGGCGACTGCCACATCCAAAGTGATCTTATGACAATTGACTACTATTCCATTGCCATGCTGATCCTTCATATTTTCCTTTTCATTGAAAGTACACACATAACAGCCTATCTTCAAATCAAGACCAGAATATTTCTCCCATTTTATGGATTTTATGAAGTCTGAACTTGTGCAACACAGGATTTTAGGGAAAACAGCTGTAGTACTTCCTACATTCGAACGTTTAGAGAGTATAGGGTGCCATAGATCTGAGATTACAACTTGTGGTTCTTCAAACAAAGTCAAAATATACGGTATAGTTTCAATAACCTGAAAATTGAAATACAGGAAATACATCCTCCGATTTTTTCCAAATACAAGATATTTTTATTTTTCGAGAGAATATATCTTCAAACTCAAGTTACCGATGAATCTTGTTACTATGCAATACAAAATAGCAAAAAAACAATTTAATGTTAATCAGAATATATAATTATCAGATAATATACAGGACTCCCTCTTTTCCTCTCGGGATGTAGGTATAAATGGGTTCAAAATATCATCAGTACTTCATACAACTTTTTTCCTAAAATTCTTCGTTACTAAGTTACGGGCCCTTGAAGATGAAAAATGTATTTCTTTGATAACTTTTCAAATCAATATTGAAAATCAACGAAATTTGGTGATTGATGACACAAATGAATTCCTTCGATGAGGTTTCATGCATGAGTCGGTTGGTTTGCTACAAAGTCAGGAAAGGACTGCCTCCGATGGTTCACAGCCCAAAACTTGGAAAAGACAGATTTTTCAATATTATTCAAAAAAACAAGGTTTCCTAAACAATTTTCTGAATAAAAATTCCCCATGTGTAAAATCTATCGGCTCCACGATTTTTTATAAACATGCACTTTTATTTGACGACATCCAACCTGAGAAGGCCCTCATCATTTGAAATGATGAAATAATGGGTAAAATTTTCATTACGAATTTTAATAATGCAAAAATGTTTACCTAACAAAACTCATACCGTAAATATCAATCGCAATCCTCAAGAGCAAACAGAATTGAAAAATCCACTATAAAAACTGCTCGATATGACCCCCTTCTCTCTCAATACATTTCCGAAGTCTGCGAAGACACCTCCTCTGTACTTGAAATAGCATTCCAGGATCGTTTCGTATGGCTTCACAATGTAATGTTGTTTTATTCAACAATTCATCTTTTGTGTGAATAGGTGTAGCGTAAACAAGGCTTTTAAGATGCCCCCACAAAAAAAATCCAATGGATTCAAATCCAGAGACCGCCCTGGCCATGAATAAGGCCCTCTTCTACCAATCCATCTATTGGGAAAAATGTGGTTCAGGTGGTCCCACACAATTAAACTAAAATGAGGAGGAGCGCCATCATGCATAAATCACATATCTCTTCGTGTTTGCAATGGAACATGTTCCAAAAGTCCATTCAAACAGTTCTGAATGAACTCTAAATAACGTTCTCCATTCAATCGATCATGTATAAGATGGTTTCCTATGATACCAGCCCAAAGATTCACGTTCAATTTCTGTGTGTTTAGTTTGTAATATACTATGGGGATTTCTTCAGCCCTTATGTGAAGATTGTGAGAGTTGATAATTCCATCTCTACTGAAACCTGCTTCATCAGTGAATAAAACCGTGTAATAAAAGTCATATCCTCTCTTACCCAAGAATCAATTGGCATATTCCAGTCATGCTGGAAAATCTTGAGGCATGGCTTGTACCTTCTGGATGTGATATGGGTGGTGCAGTTGTTCTCTTATGATTCTGTGAATACTGGATGTACGGAACTGTTCTGACAGATTTCTAATGCTCACGGAAGGATCATTATCGACAGCTTCCAAAATATTTTCTTCCAATACAACGGTACATACAGTCCTAGGAGGGCCTTCACCACCTCGTTTTGGCAAAAATGTACCTATAATATCGAAAAAATAGACTGAACCTGCTCAAATGAATTATCCATTAGACATGCCTGTCTCTCTCAAGCTGCGATCAACACGCTAGAAAGTTTCTCTTGCCAGTGGCTACCGATTGGGAAAATGCTCGGAATAAAGGCAGCATTACAGAATGCTCGTCCATAAAATAGGTGCATATCTGCATATTCGTTAAAAGTAAACTATTCGGCCATTTAAAAAAACTTCAAAATATCCTCTACAATATTGACAATACAACAGAACAAAATCGCATTTCATTCATTTCTTTTTCATAGATGTTTTTTTTAACATCTGGGGAAGAAATGAAACATGATTATTCCCTGGATATTTTTCACCCATACATGTTCAGCTGCTTTTGTAGTTTATTATTATATATTTAACATTTGAACTGTGAAGAAGAATTTGAAACATTCATGAGATAACCACAGTTCATGATTCATATAACAGACCAAACGTGATTATTCTACACGTAAATTCAAAATATGGACTGAATTCAATATTTTATAATGTCAGTTCAAAATTGTCAATTCAAAAACACCACGAATCTACAGAACTAGAAATTTCATTTGAAAAAATATCCGCTTTCAAAATTGTGAATGAAAATTTCAAATAGGTACTGTACTTTTTGTTTGACTTTTTTTCATCATATTTTTTATTATTTACCCAGTTATAAATTTGCTGAATGAATTAATCATTATTAATTCCTGCTTTGAAAATTTTTCATTTCAGATAATGATGGATGCGTGGGTTGGATTGTGTAGAATAAAAGTATATTTTTATCAAAAATCGTTGCTCCGATTGACTTTACACACGAGTACATTTATTCAGAAAATTTTCCAGGAAACCTTGTTTTGTTGCAAAATATAAAAATCTCAGTCATTTCAAAGTTTTGGGGTGGGGACCATCAGGGCAGTCCGTTCCTGACTTTGTTGCAAATCAATCAATCAATCAAAAATATACTTTATTGTCAAAGATATCACCTTATTGATAAATCATGCATTAGTAAATATATATGGTCACACATGTAAATAAAATAAAAAGTTAAAACAATGTAAGATTGATACCAAAATGAAATTTTGGAATGTCACCAGCTCGTAAATTTATATTAGATGCATATATTCTATAAAATAAATTTAGTACCAAAGTGTAACTTAAAAGAATATAGTTCAGAAATAAGATCACATTATCAATACCACATTGTCAAAAGTCATAAAAAAATTAAAAAAAAAAAAAAATTAAAAAATTTTCAAATATTGTGAAAACACATAAATTTAAATACACATAAATTTAAAATACGATACCGGATATAGAATACTTGGAGGACAATTAAATGGCTACGTTCGTCATTGTAATGCTCCTGCAGGTTATAATATGCCTTCTATAAAAGTGCTTCTTTCACTTTTTTTCAACTTTTTTAGGCAAGGTGTATTTCTGTAGACTACTGGCAGTTGATTATAATTTTTTTTTTGCTTTCGAATATGATTGAGTTTCTAGTTAGGCTAGATTTTGGTATAGGTAAGGGAAGGAATACAACCTTTTTTTCTTGTCTCATATTTTCTCATTTCAGTTAAAGTTAAAGTAGTGGCGTATTTCTTGTGTATCAGGCATATAGTTTTCAGTAAGTACAGACAAAATAGAGTTCAAAATTTTTGATTAATGAATAGTGGTTTGCAGTGATCACGGAACTGAGCTTTACACAGATATTAAATTGCTCTTTTTTGTAATATGAATACAGAGTTGAACAAATGATCACTGCATAACCCCCAAAATGCCATACCTCAAGTGGGATTCAATCAATGAGAAATATACCAACCCAGCTGAAGCTGAATTTAGTCCCTTTGAGACAACTTTAATTGAAAAGTAACTAGAGGATATATTTTTATTTAAGCTAGTAACATGTGCATCAAATCAAATAAGCATACCTAGAAACTTACTGTTTGGTTCATTCATAATTATATGGTTTTCCAAGAGTACATTATCAAGGTTGAACTTGAAGGAGAATAAGTTTGTTTTGTTCAAGTTGAAACATAGTGAATTGGAGTCACACCATTGCTTTATTTTAGTGAGATCAAGAGCAATTCTTTTTTTCAAATGATTTATATCCTTCTTGTGCCATAAAATAGTAGTATCATCTGCAAAAAAGGTGGACTTTCCCTGAATGAGAATAGTGTCTAGGTCGTTTACATAGAAAAGAAACTAGATTGGGCCAAGACTGACCTGTGGTTCGCCCATTGAAACTTTGCCTGTCTGAGAGTGGTTCTCTTAGATTTTAACTATCTGACTCCTTTCTGATAAGTATGTGCGAAACCAGTTCAATGAGGATCCTATAGCAGTAGAACTTTAGCCTTTGAGAAATCGCAGAATACTGCTGCAGCTACTTCTCCATCATTCAGTCATATAAGTATTTTCTAGCGACGAGAAAATTGCATCATTTGTGTTTTTTCTGCTATGAAATCCATATTGAAAATGGTTTATTATATAATTATTTATAAGATGTTTCATAATTTTTTTGACTAATTTTTGATAATGTCGACAGCAGTTAGGTCGGTAATTTGCGGGTTTGTCTGGGTCACCGCCCTTATGGAGAGGTATCACAACTGCTTGTTTCAAGCAGGATGGGAATTCTCTCGTTCTGAAAAATTTGTTGATTGTGAAGAATATAATCAGGAAGATTTTGAATTTTTTTTTTATTGATAATCTATCTAAACCTGACAGTTTCATTAGTTATTTACTTGAGGACATCTTTTAGCTCAATGTTAGTCTTCAAAATGAAAGTTATGTGCAATGCTAACATACATTAGATAGTCTAAAAGATCCACCTGTGGATTTAAACTGGATGTAAGTTTATGACTTATAGAGCAGTAGAAGTTGTTTAGGATGTCTGGATCGATATTAACTGACTTTATGCATGAAACCTCATCGAAGGAATTCATTTGTTTTGCAATCACCAAAATTTATTTGATTTTCAATATTCACTTGAAAAGTTATCAAAGAAAAACATTTTTCATTCTGTAACTTCAAAGGCCTGTAACTTAGTAACAAAGGATTTTAGGAAAAAAAGTTATATTTACTTAGTACTAGTGATATTTTGACCCCATCTATATATTCCCGAGAGGAAGTCCCGAATATTGCAAGATATAGGATCTACCATTAGCATATTTGTACAATCAATGTTATAAAGAAAAATTGACTCTTATTACAGGAAAATGTTCGAAAAATCATTGAACAGCATTTCTAGTTAGATTATTTCAATTTTTATTTGTAGAATGAACTCAAAATCATTTTCAAGATATTTACTTACCAACAAAATACATTCTTGATCCGATGAATCCAAAATACCCTTGCTTATTTGCATGTATAACTTTTCAATACTTTTCATCTGCGAACTATTCAAATCCAACAGGCCACAGGAGCTGACAATGAAAAAATTCTTCACCAACTCCAGAGATAGCTTTTTGCTAATTTGTTGTGACGATAAATATTTGTAAAATGACCTTATAACTATTTTGGCATCTCCTATAGGTGCTTCACAGATGAAATTGTCTGGGTACTGATTGTCATTTTTGTAACATATATTTCTCAGAAGCGGAAAGGCCAGAAAAGTGAAGATGATATCGAGATTTCTTGAATTTGTCATATGAATGAACGAGAGGAAGAAATTCAAGGCTCTTTCAACAACACTAGTTTCATCAGAACTGTGAGCATCGCTGAGTATTTTTGTTATGAAACTCAACAACAGCTCCCGCTCTTCAAAGAAGTAGAACATACATTTATTGCCAATATTCTTTATCAGAGATAGACGAATATCCATCAACAGATCTGAAAGACTCTCGAAGAATTTGAATAAACTTTCCATGTTACATGTTCCTACACATTCGTGTTCCTGTATTGCCTTTATCACTTTGCACTGAATGTTGTGCCATAGTCGGCTAGATTCAATTTTGTACAATTTCAAACTAATTGAAAGATCCTTTTTAGCAAACATATCATCATAGATAGGTTGCTTGAAAAAATAAAGCAAAGTACTGTTGGAGAAATTAATGATGTTATCCACGTGATCTAGTAGTTTCGCATAATCCATGGGCATTTTCCCCAAAGCTTCTACTACCACCTTCTGAACATTTTCTGATGGGGAATATTCTTTGTGCTGAGAGCTTACATTGAATATAAAATCGTTTATTCTGTTGACATTCTTAAAAACCTTTAAACGATCATTCATTTTTATAAATCTCGTAAGTAGTGAATCAAACCTATCTTTATCTTCACCTTCAAACATCCTCAAATCGTACACCTTGTAAACAAATTGTTCAAACAACGATGAGAACGAAAGAAACCTTTTTCTCATTTCAAAGTTATAATCTTCGAATTTGTGGCTAGTCATCGTAAGAAGATCTATAAATATTTCAATGATATCCAGTTGTATTTTATCGATTATTTCACTGAATAAAAACAATAAATTATCCAGAGTTATGCATGTGTAATCATCGAAGCTATAAAAAGTGAAATTTTCAAGTAGCACATATTTGATTATTTTAATCAAACTGCTCAGTACCATGCCTGCATTTTTTCCCGAAGTTACCTCCATGAAAATCTGGCTCAGGTCCAATGTCAAACTCAAGTCATCAAACTTAACCGGAACAAAAATTTCAAGGACCAACTTTTCTACCGGGTTTTTATAATAATTGACAATTATATCAAATGCTTTACAGTACTCTTTTGAAAATTCATGATAAACGTGCAACTGAGTGCCAGACAACTGGTCCAAGATACAAATCTGTGTCTGTACTATGATGTCGTGGAGTTTTGAGAATTTTTCATAGCCCAAAAGATAAAAAAATTGCCCCAACAACCAAGTGGTGAATGCTTTGTACATTTCACTGATTTTTTTGTAGTGTTCGAAGGTATATGTTGGATCTTTGGCACAAATAAAAATATTAGAACATTCCTTTGATTGAATAATTGTAGCCAGTTTTTTAAGGTTTGTTTCTGAACATTCTCCTTTTATCAACACTGGGACGGTGTCGTTGAACATTTTCCAACTGGAAAAAGCCGGTATATTTCCTTCTATTGTAGTCATGTTTCTAACCTATAAAATTCCAGAATAAGGAATTAATTAAGTAAAGGGAAGTAAGTAAGGATTTTTATATCCAGTATAACTTACGTTATTTACTTAGTTCTATATTCTGAAAAATGTTTTGAAATTTGTCGGTACGTTCATCTCACTCATTTCCAATAATTTTCCAGGCAATTTCAAAAATTTTCAAAACTTAGAGTTGAAGTTGAAAGACATTGACAATTGACATTTCAATTCTGTGAACACAGAACCAAAATATAGACAAATTAAATCATGTGTTAACATTTCAATGCTGTGTTCTTCAAAGAATGAAACAAACATCCCATTGGTCAATACACATTATTTCTGCTATCTAGCCAGGTCAAAAAGGAGCTTATAGGACATGCGCATCAATAGGAAACACGCATGATTTCATTTAAATTTTTCTTTGCCTCAGTTCGGTATTTACATAAATTACATTTTGTGAAAATAATTCATCAAATTTAAAGGTGCTCCTTAATTTAAACTCGATTTGATCTTGACTTGAATAACTTCCCCCAAATACTAGCGCCAATTGTGGTTGCTTCAGGAATCTTGCTAGAAATTACTATTACATCCCAAACATAAATTCAACTCACTTTCAATGTGATGTTTCCAAAATAAAAGTACAAGTTATAAGCGAAGACAGATGATTTTATAATTGACAGTACGAAGCAACTATCGGTAAAAGTTTGAACTGTGTGAAGTAATGATGCATACGTCTATCAGAAGCGCTAGGAGTACATTTTTGAATGTGATGAAAAAATTGGCGTTTTCAATTTCGAATTATTAAAAATATTGAACATTTTTTCAATTTCTAAGTTTGTTGTTGAGCTTTCTAGGTGGTAATCTTTATGTGCAAATCAAAATATTCTAGAAACGGGGCACATGGCACATACATGTTCCCTATTGCATGTTGCATGTGGCGTATCCGAATGAAAGTAACCTGTCGCAGAAAGAATGGTACAGTAATATTCATTTAACCTGGCGAAAGTGCGGTTGATTCTATTGGTGCGTTATTTTGACCATAGGCGTGTATGTTATTTGGATTTATTTGCCATTATCAGTTTATCGCACCAGAGCACAAATCAAACTAACACACACGCCGCTGTCTACAGCGGAGTGGGAGTTAACCATATTAATTCGGTGTTGTGCGCATCCAACCTTCTCGCCTGATTAGAAGGCGACTGGTGTAGGTTTGGTAATAGTTATTTAATCAACTAGTGTATTAATCAAGGCCATTAATGATCGAGATATTTTAACGCGAGAGCGAAGCGAGCGCGTTAATGTTCGAGATCATTAATGGCCACCATTAATTTTAATATACGAGTTGATTACAAAAAAATTCCGTCGACCTCGTTCCTGGGATAAACGTCAAATTTTCGATATCCATGTGCTTCAACTAGGAGGAAACTTACAGTATTAGGATTTGAAAATACATAAATTTGACAGCGCGAAGGTATAATATGATTTGGAATTTGAACAATATTTGAATTCGTGTGTGGTCAGTTGCCTATACCACGATGATGCATTAATAGATAAATCGACTATTAATAGGTTATTAATGGTCGATTTCGGTGAATGTTTGGCTGCATATATCACAATCATGTATTAATAGAGAAATTGAAGGCTAATAAGGGTCATTAACATTCGATTTCGTGTACATTAAACAGAGTCGTTTAATCAAAAAATTAAAAACATTTAGACGTTCGTTTTCACGACAATTGTGTGTCCAATAACTTCGATAACTAATTCAGTATAGAGTTCGGTACAACCGATACTGGAGTTATTTTTTCATATTTTTGTGTACTGTTTTTGCAAGAAAATTAAATAGGATTTAACTTTTTTTATATAGAACATTCAAGTTCAGGTATATGTCATCATTTAGATAACCATTGTTTATAAAAAAAAGTTCATGTATTTAGTAATGGAAATTATTGTAAAATTAAATGACTGGAAAATGTTCTTTTCTCAGAAATATACAGACTGTTTGTTGTGTTCCGAGTCGGATCGAATCTTCATTTTTGTTTCTGTTTATTGTGTGATAATTGTATATTCTGCAATAGTTCACAGTCTGAGCTCTTATTGGATCTTTTCTTTGATATTTGGGTAATTTTAGAGACTCTCACGTATTGATTACATAGGTAATTTAAAACGTTGACTTCCAGACACTAGTTCCAACACCAATTTATAACAAAAAATAACTTTTCGATATTATTAGGAAGTTCAAGAAGCAAATCATTTGAAAATCAAACCGAAAATAATGGGGAAGGGGTGGATTTTTAAAATAAGTTATCGCATTTTAAATCAGATTAAAATCTCGATGGAAAATAGCATGTAGAACAAAGAAAATATTTTTAAAAATAATGATAATTGATTGGCAGAATACATCTATTCCATTTTCTCGGTCACAAGAAAAGAAACGGGGTTGCCCAGAAGTTTTTATTGAATTGAGCTCAGAGCGAAATTGATGTCGAAAAATTCAGAAACATTTCCCACAATACTGCCAGATATTTGGGCAACAAGTATTCACAGTACATTTATTTTATTAATTTACAATCACGAACAGGCGAAAAAAATATTACTGCACCCACCTAAAAAAGTCTTGAGTTTGTTGAAATCACCAACCGTTTATTTCCTTGGTCAAAGTGAAATTAATAATGAGAACAGCGAGCACAAACATCCCTGGGTGGTTTTGGGGTGTTTTGAAAATGTAGGCATGAGGATGTTTTTTTGAGACGCAATATATGCACTTTCCAAAGTGGACTTTAATGGATGTTGGAAGTATTGAATTTGTTCTTCTGTGGCATTTCTTTGTATGCCTACTGAGAGGTATTGGCGAAGTCAAAAATATGTTAACGTGTGGATGTTCTTTCTAGACATAACATAGTTCGCCTTGAGAGGTTTATCCCAGATATTGCATATCCAGTTTCATAATGCCTAAGTAGCAAATTAAATTCTATAAGGTTTGTATAAACAGCTACAAAATATATCTTATAGGATAACAGTTTGGTAGTATAAGAGTTCTATTAAAAGTTTATACAACTCTTATATGACTGTTTTATACACATTTATACAACTCTTATACGACTGTTTTATGCTCATTTATACAGCTACTATATAATGATTTTATAGTGTGTCACGTAGTCACATCAATAAAATGGGATTAAAGCGGCACTATAAAGGTCTTTCAAAATGCAAAATCAATATATTTTTTTATAATGCTGTTATTCGAGCACAATGAAAACATTTTGTCATTTAGCAGTTTAAAAACACATTTTATTTTTTAGTGAAGAATATTAGAACCAAATTATATATTAATAAAAAAGTGCATCATGCATTTTATTGTAAAAATGGAGACTTATTAAAACGACTTGGGCCGCTTGGGCGGACATCGGTAGTAAAAATTATAAATTCATTTGGAAGGTTTGTATAGCCCAAATTTTGATGCGCCGCAAATTTTACTGATAGATTATAGGTATATGTTTGGCGAAAAAATAAAGCGCTTTAATTTTGGTTAGGTTTCAAGTAAATACTTAAAAAAGTAATGAAATAAAAAATCTTAAAATAACCTTTTTTTTAATGATTTAATAGTTTATTACTTCATATGACAATTCTTTCACAATATAATTCTCTAAATAATAATAAAGTCACATTTTTCAATTTAGTTTCATGTTTCCAACTCAATTGCTCATAATGGCGGCGATAGCCGGTACAAAAATTCCTTATTTAAACATGGCGATTTATAATACAACAATTTTATCCCAAAGAAATGCCTAAAACAATGTTTCATTGTAAAATGAAACGGTATACGATAAAACTGTTTTATAACGAAGAATATTTAGGCACTATACAACTATTTTTGACAAGTAATCATTATATTGAGATTTGCGAAAAGTAGAGGTTGCCAGATCTTATAATATGGTAATGAGAATTTAAACTTTCAAACCAGCCGATAATAATTAATTAGCAATGTAAGTATTCGAAATTCGGCCTGAGCCGAGGTTAATAAATACTAACTACCTATTTTAAGAAAAGGGTTTTATCATTTATAAATAATTAAACTCTACTTTTAAGGTTATTATTAAAACGCAAGAGAGAGTGCTATAGTCGACTTTACTTACTTACTAAAAAGGCGATTTGACACATTTCACGTGATGTTTGGTTTGAATGCAAATCAATTTGCCATGTGACAAATGTCAAATCTCCTTTTTATTAGAGTAAAATCGACTATAGCTGTGGTTAAAATGAGGGTTTACATAAAAAAAAATGACAGCAATCCTTGCAACCATCGGAGGGTTAGTTGAGAAGATTAATCTGCGCAGGTTAACATTTCCTTTCAACTATAAAATTTTTAGGTCAACGTGACAACCATGCTCTAAAAAGTTTAAGAAGGCTAAAGAGATATCTGCATCATGGTATCCATAGAGAAATTAAAAATAATTAAAATTAATTTCTCTATGATGGTATCATCATCATTCGGTTGTTTAACGTGGTTGTGTGCGACTAGCGGCATATACAACGTTTATAAAATATTTTGCATCCCAACTTCAAAGTGGTATAATTTGTTATGGTTATATTGTCTCGTCGGTCATATCATTTTGTGTTTATGTATAAAATTGATTTTTATAAGATATAAGTAATGTTTAAAATAGTCGAGACTATTGAGAAAGGAAACAAAGAACACTGTTTTGGCCCAAAAAATTTGCATACAAGTACCAACTTAACTGGATGTCCATACCATGTAAGACAAAAAGACAAGGGTTTGCATCATTTCAAATGGCAGAAGCAGAATTATCTAAGATGCTAGATACCAATGAGAGTACCACAGAAAGCAATTTTGTATTTTCTTCATCGTCATCACTAGAAGTCATACATACCATCAATTACATTATCAAAAGAAGTATCCTCAGATTCCAGATTTTGAACAACCATAGGTACTATTATTATTATTGGGTTTGTCTTGTGTGATAGGAGGAATTATGTTCTCAGCCTCGGTGGTATCAGGCCTATTTTCATTAAAATTAGGACATAAAATCTCTGGATTACTTGCAAGAATTTATTGATATTTTTAATATTGCAATTGTCACTTTGAAGTGACAATTGCCACTTCGAACTGACAATTGTCACTTCAAATTGACAATTGTCACTTCAAAATGGCAATTTCCGATGTTTTTATAAATGACAATTGTCACTTCGAAGTGACAATTGTCACTTCAAAGTGACAATTGTCAGTTCAAAGTAGCAATTCCAAATGTTTTTGAAAAATATTTTGTTGTTGGCCCTTCTACGCCTTCGTACTTTTTTCCACTGAGAATTCATACTTTAATTGAATTTGTCACCCATAAAAATAAAATATTTTAATGCAAAAGTGAGGTTACATTAACTTCAGTCTTATAACGCAGATTTTGGAACGAATTTATTCTGTCATACACTGTTTTATCCTATAAGAGTGGTTTCGGATCCCACTATAAAAGGTAAGGTCCCCGTGATCTTAACTCGTACAAGTTTTCATTAACTTCTGAGGGTTGGTCAAACAACTAAGAAAGCGGTTAAAAACAATTTACAATTTACAAAACAATAAGGCATTTATAAAGGAGGAAGGCTTATAGTATTTGAAGTTCACGTATAAAAGTGTTTTATAATGCAACGTACCTAATTGAATGCTATAAAATATTTATTATACAACATTATACAGCTTTAATAAGACAAGCTTAAGTAACTATTTTATAATGTTGTAAGTTATATAGTATATTATAGAACTCTTATACAATAGGTATACAAGTCTTACAGAATGATATTTTTGATATTGTACAAACTTGCTTACAAAGTATTAGTATATCATTTTGAAGGAAATGATCGTATAATGCTTTATAGCATATATTGTAAAAGTCACTATAAAATCATTTTCTTCAAAAAACAAAATTATCGCAACAAAAGGCTTAATAAAAACAAACAGTCTTTAAAACAAAGCTATTCGACTGTTATACAATAATTCAGTCCTTTTAGAATTCCATTTTGCTAGTTGGGTGGTTCTCGACATTTTTTTTTAATCTTGATCATTTCACACAACAAAAAGTTAAAAATTTCATGTGAATTAATTCTTAGAATACTTATATTTTTCGACACCTCACTTCCAACTATTTATTTCATTTCGTATTCTTTCATTTCAATACCAGCAATACCTCATAATCTTATGGACAAGCTTTTCGCGAAATAAAATCAAATCATTATACTGGGTGATTTGAACATTATCATTAAAAAAAGTGACAAATCAACGTTGGTATGGTCAGAAATTATACACTTCATTTGTCTGAGATTCACAATTGATGAGTATACCAGAGTGAGCTCTAGATCTGCCAGTTGCATAGACAACATTCTAATAAACTTAAATAAATCCAGTTACTCTGCGGATATAGTCGATCCTGGACAGTCAGACAACCGGGCACAAAAAATACTCGTAAAAATCCAACATAATACTCTTCCAGCAAAAACCTTCACAAGAAAAATAAATTAAATTGGCCTTGGTACAATGAATGAGTCATTTCTGGACCTGGATTGGACCATTTTCAACAACAACAAGAACAAGAAAACCAAGAAATTTGTAATTTATTGTCAAACTATCTAGTGGACAAGTTAAAAACCATGGTGGAGAAACATTTTGCCTGAGAAAAAAATAGCTAACAAATAGAGACGACCTCCTGTAAAAAAATTTAACGACAACCTAAGGTCCATGAGAGACTCCCTACTCTCCATAAAAATAATATGTGACTCGACAAATGATCCACAAGATAGAGCTGTATATAGTCTCTACAAATCTCAATATAATAAGGCACTGGCTACCTCAAAACAATATTCCTACAATTCATTTATACTGAATTCCACTAACCAAGCTGAAGATTCATGTTAATAAATCACGAAAGGAATAAGGAAGCGTAGAAATCAAAAATATCTAAACTCAATCCTGACGATTTTAACGAAAATTTTATACCAGTCATTTTCAACCAATCAGATGCTTGATTTCGACATTGTTACTATGGTACCCAGCAAATTTTCTGAAAATTTTTCATCCACATTAGCATGTAGACGTAAAATTAATAAGTGGAAATTTCCCGGCACATGACAGCTATCATATAATTAGACAAAAATAATATTGAAATAATATTGACAATATTTTTTATTTACTTACTTTATAAGTTGGAAATATTACAACAATTTATTAAGGTGTACATTCTATAATATCGTTAATTAATTTTAAATTCTTCAAAAATTCCACTTCTACCTCCTCTTTCCTAAGTGGTGAATAAAACACAGAACCGGTGTTTTTTTTTTTAAATATGCCTGTTTCATAAAATAAAAATAATACTGAGTCACCAGTTTATTTCTTTGAGTATTAGATTTGTGTCCAAAAGAAGGCACAATATCACGCAGAATGTTGCCAATCTCTTTAAATAAGTTTTCTTGCTCAGGATTTAATCCAGATTCTTCCACTAGGTATGTTAGATATTTTACATTTTTATGGTACATTTTAATGTGCTGTGATTCTTTGCAAAAGGAACACAATTCATACGATTGAAAGTTCATTTTATTATCACTATTTTACTAACTTATGATTGTATACAATGTTATGAGGAACTTATAATAAAATATTGTTTGACAGGAGTAGTGAATGTCAAATCCATGGCTAACTTTACAAAATATTTTTGTAACCGGCAACATACGCCAACAACATTCTATTTAGAATAAAGAATAAAATATCCCGATTTCCTGAATTATTTGAAAAACAAATTATTACCGCTAATATTAATTTTTCTTAGAATTAAACCTAAAAGAATATGAAAAATATTTAAGTATATATGTATAGGTATAGTTATATATTTTTTGCTGTATATCACCTTTGTTTGTTTTAAATTTTTTTTACTAGGGCACGGGAAAAATAAAAAAAATATCCCGCAATACGAACATCTACTTTCATTTTGAATCAATATTGACATTTCCCTGAAACCCAGTAAGAAAATTGTATGAAAACAATCAATTTTATATAAAAATTTATCTGATATTATATATTTCATTTTACTAGGGCACGAGGAAAATCAAAAAATATCTCCCGCAATACGAACGTATCCACTCCTCTTTCATTTTTAGTCAATATTAACATTTCCCTGAAACCTAGTAAGAAAATTGTATGAAATCAATTAATTTTACATAATAGTTTATCTGATATTATATATTTTATTTTACTAGAGAACGGGGAAAATCAGAAAAAATCTCCCCCAAAACTCCTATTACACACAGCCTTCTATTTATTTGTGAATAACGTCAAAATAAATTTTTACTTAATGTTTTCTATTTAAATATAATTCTGGTATAAAATTTTCTTACCGAATCCCCCACGTGCTTGAATTAATTGCGGGAAATTTGTCTCGGACATGCATTTTTAAAGAAAATTATCCCTCGTCGATTCGCGACCCGTGATAATTTTCAAAAAATTCAAGTACTCAAAAAATTTCCGGCAATAATTCATGCTCTAGGAAGATTATAAGTGAGTATTTAACCCTTGTTGCCGAGGAGATCATCCTAACATTACCTGATATATGAACCAATATTCGATTGATTTTCTGAATGACCTCCACAAAACAAAAGATTCACTCTTCCTAGGACCAGTAAATCACGAAGAGGTAAACGCTGCAATAAATAAATTAAAAAACTCAAACTGTTCTGATATACATTGTCTACACAGTAAAATCATAAAAGGCACAGCGACCATGTTGATTGAACCCCTAGTAACCCTGATCAATCTATGTTTCCTCCATGGAATCTTTCCTGACAATCTAAAAATTACTGAGGTACTTCCAATATATAAAAAAGGAGACCCTGATTTGGCTACAAATTTCAGACCCATCTCTATAATCCCGATTATCAGTAATATTATTGAAATAATCTTGAAGGAACGATTGTTGCTCTTTTTTAATATAATACTCTTAACAAAAGGACAGTTTGGTCCAAACTGCTCCACGATTCAGGCTATTATAGCCGCATTGTTGCGAACATAGTCGAGGGTCTTGAGAATGGCAAACACACGGGAATCACCTTAT
Source organism: Gonioctena quinquepunctata (assembly GCA_018342105.1). Taxonomy (NCBI): domain Eukaryota; kingdom Metazoa; phylum Arthropoda; class Insecta; order Coleoptera; family Chrysomelidae; genus Gonioctena; species Gonioctena quinquepunctata. Next base: position 92,795 of record JAFIRS010003309.1, on the reverse strand, counting down.
GCGACCTATCCAAGGCCTTCGACTGTGTATCGCATGAAAAACTACTAGATAAATTAAACCTCTACGATGTGCGGGGGGGTACCTCAGAAACTGATAAAGTCCTATCTCAACAACAGAATTCAGTGTGTAGCCATCGAGAACAATTTCTCTGAATTCCAGAACATAAACCACGGAGTCTCGCAGGGAAGGGTACTTGTTGTTTCTTATCTACCTCAACGATATTTCTCACTATATGCCCCCTCTGGATGTATTTGTTTTGCAGATGACACAAAACCTTAATTGAAACACACTCAACAATCTTACTGAGCAAGCCAAAAACAAGGTTCATATTTGGTTCAGTTCAAATAATCTCAAACTAAATCAAGAAAAAACCCACAAAAATTTCTTCTCTGCAAACAACTATTTTACCTCGAATAACTCAGTCAACCTCTATTAGGTATTGTTCTGGACGACAGGTTAAAGTGGAGTGCCCACATTGATCAGTTATGCAAAAAACTCTCCACCCAATTATTCCTATTGAGACAACTAAAAAAAATATTGAGTATTCCAATATTAATAACTTCCTACCATCCTCTCTTTCACTCGCACCTTAACTATGTTGCTATTCTCTGGGGCAACTCAACACACTAAATTAGAGTATTCAGACTCCAAAAAAAGGCGCTAAGAATCATAGATGGTGCAACCTTCCATGCTCACTGTCAGCCACTATTCATGAAATTCAGAATTTTACCAATCCCTTGTGTCTATATCTATCAAATTCTACTGGATATTTTTACTAATATAGCTCTGTACTCAACAAATGCTGATGTCCACAACCATGCTACAAGATCATCGAATGAACTCAGAACTCCCAAATTCAGATTGTCTGTCACAGAGCAAAATTCTGTAAATGTCAGAATTTTTAATAATTTACCAGCATCTGTAAAATAATTAAATTTCAGCCAATTCAAGAAATGTGTAAAGAAATAAGTTTTCCCAATATCAATTGCAGAAGCATAAAAAAGTCTTGCGGCGAAATCCTGTGAGCAGCAGTGGCGGAGATAACTAATTTTATTTATATATTTTAAGATTTTAAAAATACTTCATAAATAATGAAAAATGAAAAAAAGTTAAAGACAAGCTTTTATTTATACAAATACATTAAGAAAGAAAAATAATTTCTTTCATTGTTTGATGAAGGTTATTATTATACCCTAAAACGTATTTCGATCGGCACACACCAAGACCATAGACGCTACTGGTTTTAAATCTTTCAGAGCTATTAAAACACAAATATAACGCGTGATTTATGACCTCCCATCGTATAGACACACCTGCCAGCATTGATCTCCGACTTGATTGGCCCAGACGAATCGGTTGTACAACAGACAGCCGTCACTCAAGTCCACGTTGACTATCGGCTCTTTTGATCTACCGTTTGCCGACGGCGAATGTTTACGAGTAGTACAGATTATTTTTCGTTCCGTTTCTTCGCATATACACTCGTGTTAGCGAAGTGAGTTTTCATTTGCTCCCTATAGAAACAGCTTCTGCGATTGATATTGGATGGACTATACATTGTTTTTACTCAATAGAGGAATTCCTATCATTTAACCATGAATGCATGATACTCACCCCAACTACATAACCATATCGTAATTAATCCGGTCAAAATAGACATTCACCTTTGCATAAATTCCCAAAAAGCTGAAAATTCACATGAACCTTAGGGACACCATTATAATGAAATTGTGAAAAGTCTCCATCGATCCCCTGTGTGCAAAAAAATGTCCGCAAGGTCTAAGTTCGCAAAAATGGGTTTTTTTGCGAAACGGTTAGTTTTATGATCAAAAGTGTAGGAAATTTTTTTGTAGATACCTGCATGATCTACAATTTTTGTTGGAGCTATTTTTATCATAAAACTAACTGTTTCGCAAAAAATTCAAAAAAACTCATTTTTGGAAGCTTTGACCTTGCATACAATTTTTTCCACTAATTGGATCGATGGGGACTTTTCACAATTTCGTTATAATGGTATCCCTAACGTTCATCTAATTTTTCAGCTTCTTGGGAATTTATGCATAGGTACCCCTATTTTTTTGGCCAACTTGACCGGGCTATTAAGCTGATTTTGAATTCCGTAAAAAAAGAACATATTAAATTTTTTTTATTATTAGCTTTCCCTGCATGTATGTATAAATGTATGTAACGGAATCTTTGAAATTAATTTTCACCCACTTCCAGACATCTGAATCATTTAAAATTTTGTACATGTATTAACAACTGATGACAATACAATAATTTCATAGTTATGACCAAGATCGTCAGAAGAAATTGTCTAATTCACATTAAGTACCAAGATTTGGTGAAGTCACTGGTAAAAACACCTAATTTACATTTCAAAGATTTGGTGAGTTTTCACCCGTAATCAAATTATAGTTGACAAAATTAAAAAAAATCACGATTTTGTAGCAATATGTACTAAAAAGTTAAAAATAAATTAGAATAAAGTCATTAAATAATTCATAAAAGTAAATACCTATTAGTTTCAGTGGATAATGATTGGTTGGTAAGTTACAACTTGTCGAAGTATTAATTTTATTACAATTCGCGCGACAAGCTTTTTAAAACTAAATCATTCAACAAAAAATAATTAAATTGTCAGCGATGACTTAAACGTATTTTATACGTTTTAGTACACGGCTTAAATAGAAGCTCGTCTTTAAAAAGGTTTTTTATTGGTCATTTTTTTTTCTTTTTAGTTAGTTTGCCTTAATCTGTTCATTTCAATGGAGCATCGTTATTAAATACAATTTCCTGTGAGTTTTGAGCTTAAAGAAATCATGATCTCCCCCAAAAACTCCCACACACCAATTTTGAATAGAATCTGACCATAATCACAAAACTCGTCCGCCATCCTGAATTTATAGATTTTGACAAAAAATTCATAATCTCCGAACCTAGAATACCCCACATCCCAATTTTAAATATGACCATAATCACAAAACTCGTCCTCCGTCTTGGCGCCGCCTTCTCAAATTTATAAATTTTGACAAAAAATTCAAAATCTCCGACCCCAAAAACCTCGCATACCAATTTTTAATCGGTCGGACCATAATCACGAAACTCGTCCGCCATCTTGGAGCCGCCATCTTGAATTTATGAATTTTGACAAAAAAATCATAATCTCCGACTCCGAAAACACCCACATACCAATTTTGAATCGAATCGGACCATAATCACAAAACTCGTTCGCCATCTTGGAGCCATCATCTTGAGTTTATTAATTTTGACAAAAAATTCATAATATCCGAAAACGCCCACACATACCAATTTTGAATCAAATCGGACCATAATTACAAATCTCGTCCGCCATCTTGGAGCCGCCATTTTGTTTTTTTTCTCTAAAAAAATATTATAATGCATTGTCACTGGAGTTATGAATACCTGCCAAATTTCAAATTAATCGGACGACTAAAAGTCGGTCAAAATTCACTTGCAAGTTTTGACCCTAACGAACTAACGAATGAACTAACAAGTGAAACTAAATAAAAACTTGTAAAAAAAGGCGTGGGGTGCTCTCTACTTTCCTTTACGAATAGCTCGCGATAAAAAATTCAAGACAACTGATCAAGCACCCCACGCTTAATTTCTTTTTACATTAAAGTACATTTTTTGGTCATTGACTTTATTCTTATTATTTTTAACTTTTTAGATTTTATTTCATATTGCTACAAAAGCGTGTATTTTTTTTAACTATAATTTTTTGTAATGGGATTCCAAATAGATTTTTTTTTACGTATAGGTATTATGTTTGACTCATATCAATGAAATCTCGTTCGAAAAAACATTTAGGGGTCATGGTCACTATTTCTAAATAAAGCAAGCAGTGTTTTTGCCATATGAATAGGTATTCGAGAATAACATTCTCCAATCCAATGGTTGTTCATATCGCTCCTTCAGTAACACTAGTGTTTCATCATTTTTCATTAATTAGCTTTGGAAATCAAAACATTTCCTATATCTACTCCCATAACAATCAAGTGCTATTATCAACTCATTTCTACATTGTTTTTGTGTGGAAAATCTATAGCCACTCGATAAGTACGTTCCATTATCCTTCAAAAATACTTTATTACAAAAATACTTAAACGAGCATTAAACCCAATCCAATAATACAAACATAAAACTAGAAAGCGTATAATGGAATATGTTATCTGCACAAACAACAAAGAAATCAATACTGCTTTCCGACACACTTGGAGGTCACAGATTCTATACTTTCTTCCGAAGCATGTGTAGGATAAGGATACCTCCGAGTTGGCTTTTAAAATAGCCTTCATAAATACGATGACTCAGGCAAAAGCAGCCTTTTCAACGAGAACCCACCTCCCAGAATAGACGGGGAAGGAGGGGAGCAACAGAACACGCTGCGATAACATAGGCCGGCGGAGCGAGGGGCGAGGTGAGTGAAACCATTTATAAACTTGGTATAATAAGTTTCGAGAGCGTTGCTTGCCACATGCCAGCAGAATTAAACTTAAACCAACCATTCTCGAGTCTCTCTCGGTAGTCTACGGTCTACGATCGATGCAAGGTTACAGAGGTTATTCCGATAATGAACGTATTGCGCAGTGCCACGTTGGCAGAGTAAAATGTTCCCCCCTGCTTCTCTCTAGCACTCTGCATCACCCGAACCACTTTAGAGAATAAATTACCAAAATGCTCTCCCCATGGGTTTTACGCTTTCTGGGCGTGGCCGTCTGTAAATTTTCTCTCGGCGTTCTCCTCAATTTTATGTTATTCTGAACACGTACGGATTTCGAGGAAGCTTCGAATGAACAGGACTTCACAAGAAACGAGACGTTTTTATGTTCGAGAATACCAAAATATGCCGCGTACAAGCCAATGAACAGAGAACAATGGAATTTATATTTTGTATTGTGTGACACAATTGAGGTTTGAGCGATGAATGGGGATTTCAAAGGTTTCCAGATTTATGAGTGTAGTTGGGAGGTTTAATTGGTTTCGAGAGATGGTAGAGTAATTAAGGCAAAGCACGTTTAGTGATTCTTGGCTCACGCCTAATTAGTTAATATTCTGAACTCGTTTCTGTATTAACCGCTTTTTTAGCAACATATTCGTATTTTTAACCAACGAAATAAAAAAGGAGGAGGTTCTCGCGTATATTTATATTTTTTTTAATGTACGATCTCACATAACTTTTTACAGAGCAGTTCGATTCCGATGATTCTTTTTTCATTGGATGGGGCGCACGTCGAAGTTGGTCCCATTTGAAGTTGAACAAAAAATCCATATCTAAGGGTAGCAAAATGGAGGATATTGATCTGAATTTTGGTCCGTTAACCGATTCTATCAGGCATAACTTTGTAGTGGGTTTTATGATTTGGATGATTCTTTTTTTATTAGATAGGGTATACCTCATGGTTGATCATATTTCAATTTGAAATGGAATGATCCACCCCTATGGGTGGAAAAATAGGGGATGATTGATTTTTCACTTGTGAACATTGGCACACATATGTAGTTGACATTGACAGATCCTCCTACATCCGTCACAATAATTACATTCAATGAAAGGATGGAATTATATACAAAGTGATGGAATCACTAACCAGAACTTTCAAAAATAATGTATATTATAGAACAATAAATATTTAAAGTAGATTATCATATATTTAATAGTTGAAGTAAACTAGATAGGTCAGTAGTTATTTTAAAAAAAAAGTGGTAGTAATTAGTAGATTTCAGCCACAAAAAATTGAAAAATAAAAACCCTCTGATATTTGGTCCGTTAACCGATTCTATCAGGCATAACTTTATAGTGGGTTTTATGATTTGGATCACTCTTTTTTATTAGATAGGGTATATCTCATAGTTGATCGTATTTTAATTTGAAATTGGAATGATCCACCCCTAAGGGTAGAAAAATAGGGGATGATTGATTTTTCACTTGTGAACATTGGCACTCATATCCTCCTACATCCGTCACAATAATTACATTCTATGAAAGGATGGAATTATATACAAAGTGATGAAATCAACTAACCAGAACTTTCAAAAATAATTTATATTATAGAACAATGAATATTTAAAGTAGATAATCATATTATTTAACAGTTAATAGTTGAAGTAAGCTAGGTAAGTAAGTATTTTGGAAGTAATAAAAAATTAAGTAGGTAGTAATTAGTAGATTTCAGCCACAAAAATTGGAAAATAATAACTTTGTAACAAAAAATTAAACCGACGAAAAAATCAACTGAAATGCATAAAATAAAATAAACCTTCTAATAGTGAGTTTATACAGCAAGTAAAATGAAATAAAAAATAAAATAAAGTAATTTAAAAAGTTAAAACTACACAACATCCATAACAAGTTTATACAAAAATAAAATAGGAAGTAATATAAAATAAGAAGTAAAATAAAAGATGGTTATCTTTTATTTTATTTTACTTTGACTAGTTGTTAGGCACATGTACATACTGAATAATTTAGGCAAATTGACGAAAGTTGATGATATATAACAAGATATAATAGCTATTTAATCCTAGTATATGTTTTTGTTTTCATAACTGGAAAATGGTGTGTTCAGTTCCATTTTTTTGAATTTCGTTTTCGGCCAATAATGTCTTTAGATGACGAAGATTTTATAATATTGTTATTGTTGTCAACGGGGACCAATTTTTCAAGTATACATCATTCAAATTGAGGTAACCTCAACATAAAATCCCAAATTTCGATTGACAGCTTCTTACTTCTTACATTAATTTACTCAGCTCTATAAACACTCTGAAAATCATTATTTCTTATTTTACTTTATTTTATTTCTTATTTTATTTTACGTGCTGTATAAACTCACTTTTAACTCAGTGATAATTGAGCTCCTAAACTAATGTGAGTAACTAATTATGAGTCGGCGCCAAACAAACTAGCAATTGAATTAGGTAAAGCGTAAAATGATGGCAGCGAAATGCACAGCGGCGTTTTGATGACTTCTTCAAAGTAATATAATGATCTTCGATAATTGTTTGTTTGGCGCCGACTCAAAATTAGTTACTCACATTAGTTTAGGAGGTCAATGATCATTAAGACTAAGAAGGTTTATTTTATTTCTTGTTTTTCAGTTGATTTTTTCGTCTGTTTAATTTTTTGTTAAAAAGTTTTTAGAAGTCTAGAATTGAGAAAGACTTCTTTTGCAAATATTATTAACGAAACATGTTTTCGGTTTTATAGGTATTTCAGTTGGAATGAAACATCCCGTGTTGACATCTTTTTTTCTTATTCTACTTTTTAATCGGGGTTCAGGAAATAAAATAAGATATCAAAATAAAACTAAATAGTCGCCTGAATAATTTTTGTGGAAAATTTCAAACCAATCTAGGAATCTGTACTTTTTTATTTATTACACTGTTCTACAGGTTACATCCAACTACAGAACATCGATATAAGTTGCAAAAAACGAACACAATAATTTTTGCAGTAAAAATAATTACACAAGATAAGCTCAAAATCGAGTCAATGAAGGTTTTTACTTCTAAACCCACCAAAACAACACCGATTTTGATGTTTTCATACCGGCTTTATTAGCTTCACACTTGTATGTAGGAATGTATGTAGGAGTCATTTTCACCCCCTTCCAGACGTCCGATTCAATTGAAATTTCGCACATGTATTAAGAACTGATGAAAATACCATAATTTCATAACTATAACCTGGTACTCTGACCAAGATCGTCAGAAAAAAATAATTGGTGAATTTGGTGAATGCGTTGGCTGGTCTCAGCACCTTCATCAAAATTTAATATAAACTTCAATCCCATGTAGATGAATCAATCGAAGAGTGTTTTTCCAGTATTCTTTCTAGTTTTTTAACCGACGAAACCAAAAAGGAGGAGGTTCTCTATTCGACCCGTATATTTTATGTTTTTCCATCATATTTTTTTATGTATGATCACGCATAACTTTTTACTGAGGCGTTCGATTCCGATAATTCTTTTTTCAGTGGATAGGGTGTACTTCGGAGTTGGTCCCATTTGAATTTGAAATATGAAATTCAACCCCTAAGGGTAGCGAAAAAATTTACTATATCTGAACTATGATGAGCAACAGAATCCTCAAAAAAGATTTGTGCTGGTAAAGTATATGATTTCTTATCATTTATAAATTTCCAAAAGTTTCGTGGTTCATTATACACTGTGTCCGTAAAGTATGGAACAAATTCAATTTTAGCTAAACAGGTCATTTTAAGAAATAATCCTGAAACACGTCGATTTTTGATGTTAATTTACCGTATTTTAAAATAATAATCTAATATACAGGGTGAATTACGTTCGAGTAATGACGTCACCGTCATTTTTTTTGAATGGAACACCCCCATTTTGTCTCAATTTTCGGATTACTCTAGCTGAGCTGATTCCAAAAATGTATCACATGTTGATTCCAATTGGTACAGGGTGGACAAAAATACAATAGTTTTGTGTGTGCTCATAAAGTAACGCGTAACATTCTTTATTAGGTAAATTAACAATATTATCAAAAATACTTATTGTCTAGCGGACAGAATATGCTGGAATACATGACTTTATAAATGTTCGAACTGCAGCCCTTGCTGTATTTGACAGTAACCCAAACGGTGTACAAATTCTTGTTGAACCTTGTGTATGGTTTCTTGCGTAATATTGTTTATTTCTGTTCGAATTTTCTCTTGTACATCTGCAATTTGCTGGTTTCGTTTTATAAATAACATTCTTCAGATGGCCCCCCAGAAAATAATCTAAAGGATTTAAATCTGGTGACCTCGCTGGCCATTCAGTGGGTCCACGTCTACCAATCCACCTGTTCGGAAAAATTTCATCTAGGTACCGTCTAACATCTACAGCATAATGTGGAGGTGCACCATCCTGTTGAAACCATAAACTTTCATCAAAACCTCCAGGATTACGTCTGCTGGGAAACAAATTACGTAAAGTAGGTACGAAATACCCCCTTAAAAACTCAAGGTACGTTGCCCCGTTTAAATTACCTTCGAAAAAGTAGGGTCCGATGATTCGATTTCGTACAATTCCAGCCCATACATTTACCTTTTGAGGGTATTGTGTATGATGCTCACGCATCCAGTGGGGGTTTTCTTTTGCCCAGTATCTACAATTCTGACGGTTAACCTCACCATTTAACATGAAAGTGGACTCATCAGAAAAAATAATGTTTTGTATCAAGAGAGGGTCTCGGTGACATTTATCCATCATTTCTTCGCAAAATTGGAGTCTTCTATCGGGATCATCTTCGTTTAATTCTTGCACAAGTTTGATTTTATAAGGATGCCATTTTTCAAGCTTCAATAGTTTGTGTACCGTTGTTTTGCTAACACCGATATAGCGACTAACTTTACGAACAGAAGTGTGCGCATCTTCTTCAAAACTCAGTAAAACGTCTAATGCTGTATCAGCATTTGCAGGGGGACGACCTGATTTGCGTACATTTTCAATATTACCAATTTCTCGAAATTTCGTTTCAATCTTACTGACTGTTGAACGCGTTATAGGTCTTTCTGGATATTTATCATTAAACAAATTGCACACTTCCATCTGAGTTCGCGATCTGTCTCCATACCCAATCATCATAAGTATTTCAATTCTTTGTTTTACACTAAACTCCGTTTCTAATTCCAATTAAATCTAAGCAATCATTCGAATATTCACGAATACCAAAAATATTGTAGTACTAAACTGTCACTGAACATCAATAAATTACTAAACAAATAATGACATTTCCCAAAAAAGTAGACGACTATGTTTTTTATAAATAGATACGAAATATTTTTTGTCATATTCTGTCTGCTAGACCACAAGTACCAAACATGTTTGGAAACAGCTCATTTTTATTACTCTAAACATGTAGCAAACTACGGGGTGTTACATTTAAACCAATTGCCGCTAGACAATAAGTATTTTTGATAATATTGTTAATTTACCTAATAAAGAATGTTACGCGTTACTTTATGAGCACACACAAAACTATTGTATTTTTGTCCACCCTGTACCAATTGAATCAACATGTGATACATTTTGGAATCAGCTCAGCTAGAGTAATCCGAAAATTGAGACAAAATGGGGGTGTTCCATTTGAAAAAAATGACGGTGACGTCATTACTCGAACGTAATTCACCCTGTATATTAGATTATTATTTTAAAATACGGTAAATTAACATCAAAAATCGACGTGTTTCAGGATTATTTCTTAAAATGACCTGTTTAGCTAAAAATGAATTTGTTCCATACTTTACGGACACAGTGTATATGTATAGATTATATTGTCAGACAAGCAAGGAAATCACTTCACAGTGTTTTATATTTTATAAAAGTGTTGTGGGATATAATATACTTGAAAGTGAAATGAAAAAGATTCCATTGAATTCTTACTACTACATCTGATTGATAATTGCAAAGTCCCTACAAGGGGTCAAGTAAACTCTGAATGATGAATACTAATTCATCAAGATTTGTCTAATCATATACCTATTGTATACATTACTAGCTTGACTTTGTCTGCGATGAATTTATATTTTTCCTCTGTGTTGTTCCATCCAGCTTATGCCCGTGCTTTGCCTGCTTCTCATTATCCTGTTATCCCGTTTCTCATTATCCCTTCTGTGATTTACTTGAAATGGGAGTTCATATTAATTTTTAACCGACGAAACCAAAAAGGAGGAAGGTTCTCTAGTCGACGCGTATATTTTTTTTTTATGTATGATCACGCATAACTTTTTACTGAGGCGTTCGATTCCGATAATTCTTTTTTCAGTGGATAGGGTGTACTTCGAATTTGGTCCCATTTGAATTTTTAATGATGAAATCCACCCCTAAGGGTAGCGAAATGAAGGATATTGATCACTCACCCTCTGAATTCTGGTCCGTTAACCGATTCTATCAGGCATAACATTGTACTGGGTTCTTCGATTTGGATTATTCTTTTTTTGGTATCCTTATATTTGGATTTCGAAAGGAATTAGCCACCCTTACGGGTAGAAAAATAGGGGATAATTGATTTTTCACTAGTGAACATTAGCACACACATACGTAGTTGACAATGACAGATCGCTACTGACATTATTCTTGTTCCGTCAAAATCAGTATATTTTATGAGAGGATGGAATGATATACAAAGTAATGAAATAAACTAACCAGAACAACGAAAATAATTTATATTACAACAAATAGTAAAAGTAGATAATCATATTATTTAACTGGTCATAGTTGAAGTAAGGTGGGTAAGTAAGTATTTTGGAAGTAATAAAAAAACAAGTAGGTAGTAATTGGTAGATTTTAGCCTGAAAAGTAATTAAAACTTTTAACGAGTAACTCGACGAAAATCACTGAAAAGCAAAAAATAAAATAAACCTTCTTAGTCTAAATGATAATTGAGCTCCTAAACGAATGTAAGTAACTGATTTTGAGTCGGCGCCAAACAAACTAGCAATTGAATTAGGTGAAGCGTAAAATGATGGCAGCGAGATGCACGGCTGCGTTTTGATGACTTCTTTCACAGATAATGATCTTCGATAATTGTTTGTTTGGCGCCGACTCAAAATCAGTTACTTACATTAGTTTAGGAGCTCAATTATCATTTAGACTAAGAAGGTTTATTTTATTTTTTGCTTTTCAGTTGATTTTTTCGTCGGTTTAATTTTTTGTTAAAAAGTTTTTTTGTAGCAATATGGAGTAAAAGGTTAAAAATAAAATTACTCTGCTACTCACTACTGCTGTGTACACGACGATTCCAAATCAAAAATTAAAATTCTGTATTTCGTGTAAAATTTTCGTATATTCAAGCGAAGCGCTTTCGGTCTACGGCCATCTTCAGTGCTTACTTCTTTCTTCTTCTGGGTGGAATTCCTCATTACCCCTAATATGGGATAAGGGCTCTGAGTATTTCCATCCACTACCTCCTTACTTCATCTTTTTCTTCTTCTAACTTCAGGCTCTCATCGAAATGCCTTGTTTGGATCAAGGATTTCATGAAAACCATCTACCTCTCACCATCTTCAACTTCTCTAGAACTTCAAGCCAACCTTTATATGGATAAGGGTTTGAATTTCCACCTTTTCCAAAACACTCTTTTCTTCTAACTTGAGGTTCACATTGAAATCCTTGTATGGATCAAGGGTTTCTTTGAAAAACCTTTTTTTTCTCTCACTATTTTCATCTTCTCAAGAAGAGCTTTTCAAGCCAACCTTATTTGAAATAAGGAGTTTGAAAGTCTTTTCAACCGTTTATTACCAAAATATTGACTTTGTCAAGCCAACCTTATATTACTGTAGGAGTTTGAAAGCTCCACCATGTTTTTTGGGTAACCTTCCACAGTCTGAAAATGAAAATATAATCAGGAAAATCTATACAAGTGTAGAAAGGGCAAACTAATCAGTTCACCCCGATAAGTTACTGCGTTCCCAAATTATATTTCCTATAGAAAAATGATTCCATTTGTCAGTAACTTTTCGTTCCCTGAATATGCCTATAAAAAAAATTGTAAAAATTCAAAAGATACTTCTCTATATAGTTTTTTATTGACGTTTCGGGGACTATATCTGCCCCCGTTCTCAAAATCTCCTAAATCCCCTTTAATTGTTTGAATAATTGGATTTTTTCTTGCAGAGTCTTTTTCGTTTTTTCAACTGACGGATGCCAATTGAGATCAGCCAAAAAAGTTTGAGAGTGACGTATTGCTCATTTGATATATGGGGTGTTGTTCAGATCAGTTTATTAGCATTCTACCATATCTCACTTCCTCTCTGAGTAGAGGTAAATGTATGGTCCATTTCAACAGAATTTGTTGGAAAGCAGTTGTTATTGGAAAGAAGAATACAGGCCGTTTCTTTCAATTTTCTCCTCTCTTGATGTGGTTCTTTCATCAAGATTTTTGTCCTATTCCATTGGATGTGAGGATATGTTCTGCAATTTTTTATCCGGTTATTTGTCGATTTCTGATGTAACTCTGATGTTCACTTTGGCGCACTTCCAATGGTCTTGACGTTTCACCTATATAACTATCACCACACGAACAAGGTATGTTGTAAACACAGTTTTTGGTACTTTCTTCTGCGTTTTTTGGTTTTGTTTGTGTTAGTATAGATCTCAGTGTGTTTGTTGTTCTAAATGATGTTCTCATATCATACCTATGTCCAATTCGTTTGATCTTCTCAGATAATCCGGGGACCTAAGGTATTATGTTGGTTGTGAAATGTATAGGTGGTGGGAGTACTACTATTGGTTGGGTCAATTGGTTGTTTGATAATTTTCGTTTTCATTGTCAGTGATTGTTTTTTCCACAAACTGATCCGGATATGCATTTTCCTTGAGAACAGATTTTATGAGGTTTATTTCTTCCTGTAAATTCTGGTTGGAATTGAAAACAGTTTGGGCTCGATTATAGAGACATTTAACTATGCATTTTTTCACACTGGCATGATGGTTTGAGTTGTAGTGTATAGATATCGATTGGTATGCGTCTTCTTTCTGTGTACAGATGTTTCCATTCGGGATGATGATTTTTGGATCATGACATCTAAAAAGGGGAGTTGGTTGTTTTGTTCTGATTCTAACGTGAATTTGATCGTCGGTTGTTGACCGTTTATATGATCCAAGAAAATGTTTAATTCTTCTTCACTTCGATTTCAGACTGTGGAAGGTTACCCAAAAAAACATGTCAAGAAACGTCGTTCCTCCACAAAAAACCACATTCATTCAATTCCTACCACCAGTTCTCTCTCTCTCTTCTTTATTCCATGGCCTCTCGATTTCTTCTTGAACTCGTACAGCCAGATTTCTAAAAAAATTTTTTGCAGTTGCTCATGCGTCTGAGAACTATGCCCATGCTCCACATGTAAGGAACAAGGTATATGGTTACATATAGGACTCTTCTCGAACAGTGGCGTGTTCTGATCATTATCACATGGGTTTGCGCCAGGTGTGGTCGGGATAGGTTTGGGAGTTTAGGTCCTGCAAATTCCGATTATTCAGTTAAATTTTCTGGGTATATACAATATTTACACACTATCTACAAGAAATCATTAGTTTTATGCAAAGCACAGTTCGTCATGTTCTATGCAGTCACATTTTGGTAGAGTTTGTTTAGTTTTCATAGTGTTCTATGAGGAGTTTTGCTCCTGCAGCGTTGAGGTAGGTGGTTATTTTTTGTACAGTGATGGGTGGTGCGATTTTTTCTTTCAGTTTCTCAATCGCTACGTTTTGTTGCTGCTTGAGTGGGCATCTCAAACAGATGTGGTTCAGGTCCCTAGCTCACCACAGTGGGCTGTCTCGGGTTCCTATTCTATGTAAATCTTAAATCTTGGGGTGTCAGGCAATGTTGTGTTCTCATGCGTATTATGGTGGTGATATGTCTTCTGCATGTGTGAGATGTTTTGTAGAACCATGGTTTTTGAGGTGGTTCCGGACATAATTCATGGTATTTTTTCCCTTTTTCTTGACTTTGCTGGTTGTATATGTTGCACCAGACGTTCTTCAGGTATTTTTTGATGTTCTGACATAGTTCGGTGTAGTGAATTGTATTCTGTATGGTCCTTTGTTTTCCCGACCTTCGTTTGCTAGTTTATCTGCCCTACCATTTCCTGTTATTCCTGTATGGCTTGCTACCCATATCAATTTGATGTATTTGTTCCTTGCCTTTGCATCAATTAATTTCCTTCGAACATTCAGGGTGATCTTGTCATTTTTTGCATTTATGCCACTTTTTGTTATTTTCTCCAGAGCACTTCTGGAGTCCCGCTATTATTATCAGTTTATCAGTATTGTTCGTTCTCTCCATGATTGCTATTGCCAAAATTTCAGCCTTGCATGTTGTTGTTCCATTTTGTATCCCCTCTGCCAGGTCCTAGTTAGCTGTTGGGCTGTGTACTCCTATTCCACTTCGTCTTGTCTTGTGATCTATTGAAGCATCCGTGTAAATTATTTCGTGCTCGGGGTATCTACTTATTAGGTCTTTAAAATCCAGCTTCCTCTTCCACCAGTTCATTATTATTATTAAATTTAATTAATTCTTCTTCTCCAGCAGTTTTTCTACTTCCGCGCCACTAACCCCAGCTTTGCATCTGTCAACATCACACTTGTCAAATATGTATGCCTTTCAAACCTCTTATGATTCGCATCAAAACTTGAAACTCACTATCTAGATCCTCACGACATTTCTCTCAGCCATACAAGCCACACTGCTTCTATATTTTCTCCATATTATAATTTCCAAATTTTGAATGATGTTATTACCCATAATCATACACTTGTAAATCTGGCAACATCGTGACACTTGACAGCTGTCTTACCACGGCTGTCTAGTCGTTGGCCAAAACAATTTTCAAAAGTTTAAACAATGTTGAAATAGACCAGAGTTAGGATATTTTCATTGTTTTGAACATTATAAATGTGATTCTGAGAACCAGGAATATACAACACATGTGAGAATGCTCATAAGCTTCAACTCAATCAAGATGATTTTTTATTCTCACGACAGGTACTGAACAATTTTTTATATTTGTACATCATATTTATAACATAAACATTTCAGGTAAGCACTGAAGATGGCCGTAGGCCGAAAGCGCTTTGCTTAAATATACAAACATTTCACACGAAATACAGAATTTTAATTTTCGAATTAAAATTATAGTTTGAAAAACTAAAAATACGCTTAAAGAGTAATAATTAATTAAATAATTAATAAAAAACCTTTTTGAAGACAAGCTTTTATTCAAATGCACTAAAAAGATAATAATAATTGCTTTGGATGTGTGACGTAGGTTATTCCGTGAGTTATAGATTCACAACGCTTTTGTATTCAAACTGAAAACTTTGCGCTACAAGCTTTTGAATCTATAACTCACGGAATAACCCACGTCACACATCCAAAGCAATTATTTTCAACTTTTTTGTGCATTTGAATAAAAGCTTGTCTTTAAAAAGGTTTTTTACTAATTTTTATTTTGTGCTTTCTAGTAGAGTAAGTGCGCCATACATGGACCGGTTCTATAATATGGACTACCGGCGTTTCTCAAAGAAC
The DNA here is from genome assembly GCA_018342105.1 of Gonioctena quinquepunctata. Lineage (NCBI taxonomy): Eukaryota > Metazoa > Arthropoda > Insecta > Coleoptera > Chrysomelidae > Gonioctena > Gonioctena quinquepunctata. The sequence goes on along the minus strand of JAFIRS010003309.1, from coordinate 76,733 downwards.
GTTCGTTGTATCGAGTCGACGGTCAGTGCATACAAAGCATCACCCCTCTCGCGGCTCGACAGTCGCTTGCAATAAGGCAGCGCGCACGCACGCATTGACGGGAGCCATTTTTCGTTTTCGTAAATTAGCGATGTAATTTTTTAGCTAACTGTGTAAGCTCATCACTTCAACAAATATTACTCGACGTGAAAATTCATTAAACCAGGAGAAAAGTGAGTTAATTTACAATTATTCATATTCAGTTGTAACATCCTATAGTCATTATAATTTTCTGAACAACAATATTAACCTTAAAATGTATGAATATGGACATGTTTTGAATATGGACTAGCGGTCCATATTACAAACAGTCATTTATGTTTGATTTTAGTGTTTCAGGATGGCATCTAATACAAAAGAGAAGACCAGACAAGGGTGGGATAAAAATGCAATGCCGGATGCAATTAAAGCTGTATGAGAAAAGGAAAAGGGATTTCTGGAAGCATCCAAAACATACGGTGAACCTAAAACTACGCAACTACAAAAAATTGAACACCAATCACTTAGTGATATTACTAACCATACACTTTGGAGAACATCGACGCTACCGAGTTAATTGGAAGATGAATTAGTTGATTATATTCTAGAAATGGATTAATCTGGATTTGGTCTAACGCGCAGGGACATCAGATCTTTGTCTTACCAGCTAGCGGAAAGAAATAACATAGAGCACTCGTTTTCACAAGATAATGAATCTGCGGGAAGAACATGGTTGAGGTTATTCCTCAAAATGAAAATTGTAAATCCTTGTATTGTGATGGTCTTTTTTTCTGAAGATGTTCATGGAGAGAAATGGATCCAATGTGCATCTTGTAGGCGATGGGCTCATGAAGATTGTGCTGGCATAGAAGGTATGATTGACTTCTATGTGTGCAAATTTTGTACCAGTGATAAGTCTAAGCTCTAATAACTGAATGATTTAATTTTAGGTTATACTACTATATTTTTTTATTTTGAACCATGGTCCATATTATGTTCACTTTTTGCAAGTTTAGAAAAATGTCATATTTTAGAAAATGTTGATTATTTCTCAGATGTTGATGTTTTTTAAAAATTTTATTAATCGTATACAAAATAATTATCGAACCGTTTAAATTAAATAAGTCTGATTACACTCTGAAATTCGTAGTTTTATTTGATAAAATCCTCATGGTGGTCCATATATGGCACACTTACTCTACTTAAGTACGCCTTAATCTATGCATTCTTGTTCAAGCATCGTTATTATGAGCCCTTTTTTTCCTGTAAGTTCTGAGCTATCTAGTCCTTCACTGAGGTGACCATCTAAAGATGAACTACATCTTGGAGTTGCCATCTTCAATTTATGAATTTTAACTAAAAATCAATAATCTTCGACTAAATTCATAGGTAATCTCCGACCCCAAAAACCACGATATACCAATTTTGATTCGAATTATGTACACCTGCCAAATTTCAAATTTAAGTTGCAAGATTTGATTACAGATAGACACACACAGACAGACAGACACCTGGACAGGTCAAACTGAAAATAAAAGCTTTGAAAAAAAATATTTGACCCCAAAAACCCCCACATACCAATTTTGAATAGAATCGGACCATATCACAAAACTCGTCCGCCATTTTGGAGCCGCCAGTTAAATTTTGACAACAAAATCATAATCACCGACCCCGAAAACCCCTAGACACCAATTTTGAATAGAATCGGATCATAATCACAAAACTCGTCCGCCATCTTGGAGCCGCCATTTTGTTTTTTCTCTAACAAAAATTTCACCGGAATTATGAACAAATTTCAGCTAAATCAAAGTGCTTAAAAATGGATTACAAATTTTGAACCGGAAAGAATGAACGAACGAGGCAAGTAAAATAAAAGCTTGTAAAAAATAAGAATAAATTCATCGACCAAAAAATGTTCTCTCATGTAAAAAGAGCGTGGGGTGCTTTTTACTTACTTTCCATAATGATATTGGATAACTGGTATTAAGCACCTCACGCTTTTTTACATAAGAGGAAATTTTTTGGTCAATTACATTGGCCACGTTTATATCGTATGTGAATTTGGTAACATTACCAAGTTTATGTGACCAATCTCAAACCAAATGTTTCAGTAATCGTTTATTTACATCGTGTTTTGTCAAATGATTAATTAACCAACTTGGTTCTGGTTTGGTATTTATTTAGTCATGTAACCAAGAGAAAGGTCTGAAACTCTTCTATCTAATTCGGAATTGTGTCATCTGTCAATGACAATGTCCGGATGTCAGTGAGATCACGCTCAGTCATTTTTAATTTCATTTGTTCAGCAGTTTTTGTAAAGCCCCTACTCAACAAGTGTTCTTCAAGGCTCTTGTAAATGTCAAGGTGTTTAAATTTTTTGCCATCCAAAATTGATATAATTTTCTTGTCCAAAAATATTTGGAGAAAGGCACTGGTTTCTTCATCTGTCTAATTAATACCTTTGGGACTTTTTTATAGGAGGTTCTGAACTACAGCAAATCATTTTATATAAAAAATACTAACAAAAATATATAAAACAATTTCCGAGGTAATGATGCGGAAACTAAGGTTAGGAATCACAAAACATATTTTTCACTAACTCCCTCTCGCTCTCTTTTTTATGGCTATTGTCACGGTTGGTAAAACTTATCATACTGTTTACACCATCTTAGTCAACTTAGTATTATAGTCTGGTACACAACAAATTTCGGAACCAAACCAAGCTAGTCACTTGACCAAGTGCACAGTTTATAAGACACTGACTAACAGAATTTGGTTGGAATATAATCATTAGTCAGCATACCAAGACACGGTATAAACGTGGCCATTATTCTTATTGTTTTTAACTTTTTAGTCGTTATTGCTATACCTATAAGCGTGTTTTTTTAAACTATAATTTTATTTTTATATTTAATTATTCAAAATCAGAAACATTTTAGGAGGCCCAACAAACATTATAGGGTAATTGGGCGACGATAAATTTAATGTAATATTTACGTCAGATTTAACAATATGAGGAAAATATGAAAATAATTAAGAAATCGAAAAGTGGGATATTGAGACATTTTGCCCAAGGTAGAAATGGGTAAATTTGCCTTAATAGTGGTCCTTTCTCCCTATTTATGACCTAAAGTTAACTATAAAAGATCAAAACATTTGAGCTTAGACTGAAGTTTCCTGTGTATTTTATTTTGGAAGCATGAATCAAAAACAATTAAATTAAATCTGAACAAAACAAGTTATTCATTGAGACATATATATTACAATGTATTAATATTTATATTTATAGTGTTGGTACAATTACTGAAACTAAAAACTGGTGCATTGGAAATATTTTCCGTAATATTTTTCAAAACAGATTGATTTGTAGAGGCAGACTTAACAGTCGTGTAGCAGAAAGAATTGGAGGTTGAGGGGACGGTTACTGACGAATTAGATCCAGTAATTCAAGAAATTAATTGATTTGCTACATTTATTCCAGTACGGCGGAAACGGTGGCCAGTATACTCTTGTGGGTTGTCTAGATTCAGAAATGTGGCAATATGTGTAGGCATATTGCTCAGTTTATTTATCCCAATTACTTGTGTGCATTTATTTTTTGGAAATTAATAAAAAAATTGTTTTACACTTTGTAATTTAGGTAGCCTGAGCTGGGATTGACCTTTAGTAGCTTTTTCAAATAACGGAGTAATACGTGAAATCTCTTTATTGACTCTCTTGTACATAATAATCGCTTGGTAACTGATATTCTAAAATACAAAGTGTTCAACAAAATATAACATCCCCTATACTTTAAATAAAAATCTAAGACATTTCAAAATCTAAAAACTTCTTAGGTAGTCTTGTTTCTCTTCTAGGCCTCTTAAATTTTTCTCCCTCCTCGACTATATTATTTTCTGGTGTTTCTACTTTATTTTTCATTGGTTTGATATCTGTTATATTTCTTCTCAGTTCATTGCTTTCATTGTCTATTGTGAAAGATCTTGGATTTATTTTTTGTTTTATAATTCCCGGACTCCAGAATTTGTCGTCTTTCTTTCTTCTGAATAACACTTCATCTCCGATGTTTGTACCTGGTAGTGATCTTGTAGTCCTGTCATAGTAATTTTTTGTTTTCTGCCTTTGTTTTTCAATTGTTTTGAAACTGCTGGAACAATCTTTGGAATTAGTTTATTCTCCTTGATTGGTATGGTGCACCTCAAATTCCTAGAAAACAACCTTTTTGCAGGACTCGAACCCAGTAGAAGCATTTCATTGGACTTGATGTCACATGTTTGAAGTTCCAATCTTTTCGGAAATTCACAAATTCTGAATTGAAAAAATTCGTTCCATTATCCCTTATGACAAGTTTTGGGATTCCATATCTACTGAATATTTTTTTACACATCAAAATTGTTGTTTTTGCAGATAAATCCTTTAGTTCTTCGATTTCGAAAAAATCTGAATGGTGGTCTACTAAGATTAAACATTTTCTTGGCTTTCCTTTTATCCTGACTTGAAATACATCCATACTGATGATTTCGAATGTTTTTTCTGGAATCACATGTGATTTCATCGGGAGATTCTGTTGACTTCTGGAATATTTCAAACAAATTTCACAATTTTGAACTTTTTCCTTAATTTGTGTGGTGATTGAAGGCCAAAATACTCGTTCTTTTGCTAGGTTGGTAGTGTATTCCATTCCTAAGTGGCTGTAATGCAGTTTACCCAAAATTTTCTTTCGTAATGATGGTGGAATGACAACGATCCTTGCGAAATATAATGCCGTGTTGTATGTGTAATTCTTCTTTGAATTTCCAATAGGGTCGCATTGATAGTGGAGTTTCTGATAGTTTTCAGCCATCCATTATAAATTATTTCAAACAATTCGTTCATGTTCTCATCTTTTTTTGTTTCTTTCCGAATTTCTTCAATGGTCTTGTCCGATATTGGCTTGTTTTCTGAAGAATCAATGTGTCAATCTCTTGGAATATTGTATGGATTTCGTATATTTCATATTTTCCATCGTCGTTATCACCTGGTAGTCTCGATAACAGGTCAGCAATATACATTTCCGTGCCTTTGATATATTTCACTTTCAGGTTATATTTCTGCACTTGTAAGATCATAGTTTGAAATCTCTTTGGGGCTTCTATCAGTGGTTTTTTTAGAATATTTATGATGGGCTTATGATCTTTCTGTATAACAACATCATTTTTTCCAGTTTTTTCATAACTTTTTGCTGGCAATATCTTGTTTGAGAAGTTGTGAGCATTTTTTATGCATATGCTACAGGTACATTTTCTTGCATCAAGGTGCATCCTATAGCGAAAGATGACGAATCTGTTTGAATGGTTGCTGGTTTCTTTACATCAAAATATCTCAGAATGGTTTCCTTCTGGATCAGTTCCTTGATATTACTAAATGATTTTTCATGTTTTCGTTCCCAAACAACATTTTTATCAATGTGGGTGAGTTTTCGTAGAGGTTCTGCTACATGAGCTAAATTTGGAATATATTTGCTCAAGTATGTTACCATTCCCATTAATCTCATGACATCAACCTTTGTTTTTGCCATGTTTTTAATTGCTTCAACCTTTCTTATTTCACTCCCTCATTTGTTAAATTTTGAACAAAAAATGTGACTTCTTTCTGGCATAATTTCATTTTTTCTCTATTCAGTCTGACATTTTTTCTCTGTAAGCATTCGAGTACACTCTTAAGATTCTTGTTATGATCAATCAAAGCCTCTTCATGTGTCTGGCCACTTCCATAAACAATCAAGTCATCTGCTATTGAAATTAGCCCCTTCAATCCATGAACGATCTGGTGTAGTTTCATCTGGAAAATTTCCATAACTGGAGCTAATCCAAATGGTAGTCGTAACCAATGATATCTACCTTGAGGAGTCCAAAAAGTTGTCATTTTACTCGACTTTTAATCTAGCTCAATATGCCAGAAGCCATTTTTGACATCTAGTGTGGTGAATACCCTGGCATTTGCTAGTTCTGACATCATCTCTTCCAATGTAGGAATTTGATATTTATCACTCATCAAGGCTTGATTGACGGATCTATGCATAGACGTAATTTATCGTTGCTTCTTTTCACTAAAACAATATGGCTTGTCCAATCAGCGTGCCCTTCTTCTTTTACAATAATCTCATTCTCCTCGAGATCTTTTAGCATGTTTTTTAATTCTGCTTTCATTGCTACAGGTACTCGCCTTGGCTGCTGTATTGTTGGTCTTATTTTTTCATCTATTTCTAAGGAAATCTTTCCTTCAAACTTTCCTATTCCTTCGAAAACATTCTTGAATTCGCTTTTATATTTCTCATATCTTTTCTTGATATCTGCTTGCATACCTTGATTAATCCTAATTTCTCGCATGCATTTGCTGATAAGAAAGGTGCTGTTCAACAACTTCGAACATCAATTTGTATTCTGTTCCACCCCGTAAACAGTTCAAAATTTTCTGACCTACTGGATGTATGATCTGCCCACCGAAACATTTAAGTTTAGATGTAGATTTTATCAGTTTTGGTGTTCTACATCGCATTATTGAACATATCTCTTCGTAACCTATAACATTACACGTCGCCCCTGTATCCAACTGACAGTTCACTTTGCAAGTGTCACCTTTGACAATGAATGTGAGTTCTGCGTTCACTTCTTTTCTGTGTACATCACTTATACTCAAGATTATTACTTCACAGTTGTCGGAATAATCACTTTCGTCATTAGTACTATCGTGAATATGCTTCAAATTCTTCTGCACACCTTAGCAAAATGATCTTTTCTGTGACAGAATTTGCACGTTGCCCCTTTTGCTGCACAATTCATGTGCTCCTTATGCTTATCCACAGTAGTAGCATTCTTCGCTTTTTTTCTTTAGATTTCATTTCACATTTTCCACTTGTAGTTTCCGCTGCTGCATGGCCCTCTTTGTATTGAACTTCATTTGTCGAACTTCGAGCGATTTTCTTGAGTTCGGCTTCTTTATCATTCTTCAAAGTATTCAATTGCTTCTCGGAAAGCTCTTTTGCTTTACATTTATCGATAGCTTGACTCAAAGTGATTTTTTTATCAAGCCAAAGATTTTCTCTCAGTCTAATATCTTTGATAGAATATATAATTTTGTCTAGCAATAAATCTTCTTCTAAGCTACCATATTGACGATTCTTTATCAACGACTTCAATCGATTAAAATAGTCTGAATAGCTTTCATCATCATTCTACTTGGCCATATTGAATATTGCTCGTTTATACCTCTTATTGATTTCTGGAGATAGATTTCTTCCTATTGCTTCAAGTAGTGTGGAACATTGAGTCTTTTCTGAATCTGATATGGTGAAATTATTATATCTTTTGAATATCTCTTCACCAAGTGCAGTCAAAATAATCGCGATTTTTTCTTTTTCTGATCTTTTTTCCAATCCACTAGCTATAATATAGTTCTCCCAGGAACGTCTAAATAGTTTGACATTTTCTGACAAATCTCCTTCCGATAATGAAATTGGCTTTGGTAGAGGAATATTTCGTATTTTCAAAACAAATCTGGCTCCTTTAATAAATGTTCAGCTTGTCTTCTAACTCTTTTATTTTATCTTCAACACTTGTCATTTCTCTTGTCAAGTCTGTCACTTACTTTTTCACTTAACTTTTCCTAACTTTTCTTAGTTTTCTGTTACCTCCTTAAAGGACAACCTGACACCATGTTTTACGCTTTGTAATTTAGGTAGCCTGAGCTGCGATTGACCTTGAAGGTATTTCTTTAGTAGCTTTTTCAACTAACGGAGTAATACGTGAAATCTCTTTATTTACTCTCTTGTGCATAACAATCGCTTGGTAACTGATATTCTAAAATACAAAGTGTTTAACAAAATATAACATACAACAAAAATTATCAGAAGGAACATTACAAGGTCTCAGAGCCCAGTATTTCTTTACAATATTATAAAGATCTCCCGTTATGGTGAACTCTCTTGGTTTTTAGTTTTAGTATTAGGAATTGCGGATCCTAAATCTTTATTGTCGGAATTTTTAATGTTGTAAAGCTCAGTCTTGTGACAAGCCCCCAAAACACCAATGACAAGGGCGACCTAAAAATAAAACTACGTTTTATTAAAATTGCTATTTAAATTATAATTTTTATTACCTTTGTGGATAAATATATCTCATCCGGAGCATTTGCTGAGAATTGCTTAACTTTTTTTTCTGTAAAAACCTTCGATTTCTCAGCTACATGCTTTTGAGAAGAGCGTTTTAACAAAGTTTAAAAATTTTTGTATCTTGAAAAATCGATATCGTGTTTCACATTTATCGTTGCTTTTAGGGTTGAATATATTTGCCATAGAATCGAAGATTTCCATAATTTTTTTAATAATCTCCGAAAAATGCAACTGAAACATTTTCGGAAAAGAAGTACGTTTTCTTTTCTTGTTGCCAATCCCTCAACAGTGCATAATACTTTTCATATTCATGTATCGATTTTTGCGGCAGTAGGTTCTCGCTTATATTATTTGCATAATTTATAATTTCAGGTGGAGTATTATGAAATGTCATATCTGATTCACTCGATTTTTCACTCATTTTATTTAAATTAAAACTTTTTTGAAAATAATTATTACGACACCGCTTACATCTGACACTGACAGTTTTGAAATACATGGCAATCTATGTCGTTTAGTTCGACTGCGTAATATTCCTTCTGTACCTTGTTATAGAATGAAAATACATGCAAAACACAACAAGTGTTTCAGAATAATATTGTAACTCAAGAGTAAGAATTTTTACATTCTATTATTAAAAATAATTTCAGAAGTATTACATTCACTAATGGTTGTGGAGAAATACATTTTACGGACGCCCCTTATTTTTTCGAACTTATGTATATACTTATATACGTAAAATCACATTAGACGAAAAAAATTAATACGCTCCTCATCATTGGCGCATAAATAACTATTTTCGGGCTATAAACTTGTATTTTTCATTTCGGTAAAATAAAATTAATAAAGATGTACTCATCAATTACCATTTTATTATCTGCGTTATTTATTGTCTGATTAATACGGTTGAAATCAGCCATGCTTAAAGCTACACTGTTATTATTAATGAATTTCTACCTAAGAATTGAACTCGATTTGAAATCCTCGTTATATATTAACCGCGTACCAGGAAGTGAAAAGATTAAGAAAATAGTATTGGTCAGAAATCGGCAGGATTTTTTGTTTATTCAAATTATGTTGGGGAACCCGTTAAACAGTGAGAACATGATTTTTTTCGGCAACCGTTCGCAAAGTATCCACTTCTCGAACGCTTTTTCTTTGAGAAAGTAGCACTTTTCTGGACTAGTCCGGGAAATAGGTATTTCCCTGACTAGGCCGGGAAGAATTACATGGTTGTTGTCATTGTACTTAATAACCAAATAATAGTATGAAAATCTAGGCAGGTATACTTTAATATAGCAACGAAATAGGGACTTACCAATTTGACATTACAATAGATATCATTTTGCTTAAAAAAAAAGCAGTTTTTATTCGCGATTATTGTAATGAATAATGAGAAGCAGCAGTGAAAGCTAGTTTGAAAATGTTCCTGACGAAATTTCCAATGCAGCTGCTGCAACAGCACAATTATTACCTGAAAAATCAAAGATTATAATTTGTTGGTAAATATTAAGTTAGAGCGTTTTCACACACACCGGCAAAACCGGTGCCGGTGACGGTGCCGGCACCGAATGCAATGTAATCAAATCATAATTTTCACACATAGCCCGGTCCGACCTATTTGCCGGTACGGCCGCCGATTCTGATTTATGCAGCCGGCGGGGATCTCGACAATCGGAAGACGGATCGGTCTCTGATTTGTCGGTTGCTGTGATTTCTTATGTACGTTTGTCCACACACACCTGTTCTGACATGTCGGTAACGGAGAGTATTTTGATGCGTATTTTGTTTATATCGCTTAGTATCGTTGTTGTCTCCATAGCGACAGAGTATTTTATATTTGATCGTACATTTGTAAACCAAAAATGAGTAAATTATTTAAATACGATGTTGTAACCCTCATTGAAGCCGTAGAAAGTAAGCCTTGTTTGTGGGACAAGACTGCAGATTGCTTCAAAAACAAAATTGAAAAAGATAAGGCATGGAAGCAAGTATATGCGTTCTTAGAGGAAGCTTTTCGGAATTTTCTCCTAAGATACAATAACCCTAGAAGACAGCAGTAACAGCACACATCTTTATTCCTGCACTGTTCAACGTATACTAACACAGATAACGGCACCGATATGCCGGGCTGTGTGAAATACGCTGTTGTACGGTCCGGAACCGGTACCAGCACCGGCACGGCACCGGCACCGGTTTTGCCGGTGTGTGTGAAAACGCTCTTCATGCTCCCTGAATATAGATAGAAGACTTTTCTTACGTGTTTTTGCCTCCTGAACACGAATCCGAAAAAATGCGTCTCATACCGTTCCCGAGTTAGAACACGTTTTACTTTTTTAAAACTAAATTTTCTCGAACAAAAATGCATAAATTACTTATATTCGGCACAACTTCGCAAAATATATTGCCGGTTTTATCGAGGGTAATATCATAAGTGCTGGGGGTTTTATCGGGGGTAATATCATATGTGCTATGGGTTTTATCGAGGGTAATTTCATAAGTGCTAGGGGTTTTATCGAGGGTAATATCATAAGTGCTAGGGGTTTTATCGAGGGTAATATCATATGTGCTATGGGTTTTATCGAGGGTAATTTCATAAGTGCTAGGGGTTTTATCGAGGGTAATATCATATGTGCTAGGGGTTTTATCGCGCACTGAGTGCGATTTGCGGTCTTATTATCTGATTAAACCACGAAAGCGAACCAAAATTCTTCTCGTTCCAAAATTGAAGGAATCGTGTGTTCGTTTCTGAATGCTTTGTTTTACAGATTCATTCATTAACAATGATAATTAATATTATAATCGTGAACTCGCCCAAAAACCTAAAACATATACAGGGTGTTAGTGAATAAGTGCGACAAACATCAGGGGGTGATTCTGCATAAAAAACTAATGACAGTTTGCCATATAACTTTTGCCGCATATGATTCGTTTTCCGAGATACGGGGTGTTATAGTTTTTCTTAAAAACTGACTATTTATTTATTGCTCTGTAACCGGTCGAGATATGCAGATTATATTTGCTGAGTTTTAGTTATTGCGCATTTTTTGACATGCAATTAAGAATTTTATGCTCATCATCGGCGCGCATACGGGTAATGATCTCAACTTTTTTAAAGAAAAAAATGCTATGCCACTGGGATATTCCAAATTAAAAATCATTTTTGAATTTCTTGTTCAATTTGTGACAAAAAATTCTTCGTGCCTTTTGTTCGTATGGGGCGCTGTTTTTATGCAAAAAAATAAAACATCTTAACGCGTATTTGTCATTACTTATATACATTATCTAGTAGCGATGCTAGTAGGCTACTGTCAACATTTTGTTAAATACGAATATTTCAACGAAATGTCAAATTAGCATTTTTTCATTTTTAAGCTTTCAGTTTGGTATAACATTAATGATAATAAGTAATTAATTTTTCTTTTATCGAAAAGAATGGAAAATTATACAAATGCGGAATTGTCAGACATGCATTTTGTCTATGGTCGAAGTAATGGAAATGGTCGGCAAGCTCGACGATTGTATGCTGAGATGTATCCAGGACGTAGGGTACCCCATCACACAATATTTGCTCGTCTTCACCAACGTTTGCACGAAAATTGTACATTTAAGAAACAAACGGCTGACTGCGGGCGCCCTCGAGAAGTACGAACTGTGCAACTAGAAGAAGCAGTTCTCGAGTTAATTACGGAGTCACCTGAAACAAGTACTCGAAAAATTGCCAACATACTGAATGTAAGCAACTTCACTGTATTTAAAAATTTTAAAGAACAGCAATTATATCCGTTTCATATTCAACGTGTGCAAGCTCTACTACCTAGAGACATTTTTCCTGTTTTCTTACAGGAATTATATATAATATATGAATTGAATGCGTTGACTTATAATGACTGGTGACAGGGCATAGTGTGCTGTTATCGAAACACAATATCGAATCTACTAGTGGTTTTATAGAAAAACAATATCGAATCTACTAGTGGTTTTATCAGTATAAAACAGCGAGAAGACGTTTTATCACTATAAAACTGATCTGATTGGTTCTCTGTTTGAAATTTCGGCCATTTGATTGGCTCAAAAATAATGAGGGATATAGTCGAACAAATCCTCCTTCTTAAACAATTACAAATAAACAAACTTCACACATCTGACAGATGAAATTTAGTAACTTTCACTTCTCTGCATGTTGGTAATAACAAATAAATCACCGCCAACTTTTCGAATTCAAATATGGTTACCGAAAACAATAAAAAATATGAATGAAGGGGAAACTATTAATCATATTTGAAATCGAAAAGTTGGCGGTGCTTTATTTCTTATTACCAACATGCAGAAAAATGAAAATTACTTAAATTCATCTGTCAGATGTGTGAAGTTTGTTTATTTGTAACTGGATTTGTTCGATAAAACCGGCAATATTTTGTGCGAAGTTGGGACGAAAATAAGTGATTTGGACTTTATTGTCCATGCTGGTAAAAAGAAGGAGGCATTATGAGTGATTTTTGTGCGAGAAAATTAAGTTCTAAAAAAGTAAAAAGTGTTCTAACTCGGAAACGGTATGAGACCGCCGCATTTTTCCGGATTCGTGATCAGGAGGCAAAAACACGTAAGAAAAAACTTTTACCTATATTCAGGGAGCATGAATGGACTAACTTAATATTAATATTTACCAATTTGTTCACGAAACGGATGCATACAAAGAAATGCAATACGATTACAGAGGATGTAATGATGGCTTATTTCAAATAAGTTATTTGACAGGAAAATCAGAAATTGTTAAATCCTCTACCCTGTGCTGAAAAGTACCATTTTAGTGAAGAATAATTTAAACATAGCCACGTTCCCGAAGGTTTGCATTTCTTAAAAGGAAGAACATTGGTTATAAAGCAAATAAATCAAAAGTTTCCATTCAGCAGTGAACATGTCAACAAATTTATTGCGGAAGCAGACAATGAAACCTACCTAATGCTAAAGGTAATTTTAACGAAAAATCACGATTGTAGGGAAAAAGTATCAACTTAGTTTGTTTTTACTTTCAAGTAGCAACAATTTTTGGGCTAGCCGGTGCGTGGAGACGGAAAGAACCAACAAAAATGTACATTGATCATATAAACGACCAGGAAGACATATTGCTTGTGAAAATGCCGAGAAAACATTTGTTGTGATTGAATATTGATCTTTACGGCCTTCCCATACTTCACAAAACATATTATTTATAAATTACAAAAAAGGAAACTGTTCGATTCAGCCTGTTGTCCACAGTTTTGGAAATCTAGACAGCCAAAACGAAAGTTTTATTTTTTCCCAAAAATCCATCGATCACATATTCTCGTCATTCATTGATTGATTTACTATATAGTTTCATTATTAAAGTGGCTCGTCTCTCTGAAGAATATTCAGAAATTTGTATAAAAGGATTTTCATTTCATGTCTATAATAAGAAGAAATATATCTAGACTATTGATTTTGTTTGTTTCATAATACCCTTTTGAGTAAATTATCTAGTCAATACTAATAACACAATCTATTTGTTACGGATATTTCTCGCACTTCTTTTGCACAATACAAGTAAATATCTATATTTTTAGCATTATCATCTGTATCGTCTATCGTAAAGTTGATATTTTGTTGCGCTGTACTGTGAAACCCAGGTTTGTGAATTATCTGTTACTTATCGTGTACATATGAAAGTGCCACGTTGATGCCAATTGTTGAATCTTTCAGCTCCTCGTTGGTAAGACGTGGAAAGTTCTGCAATATTTACTCATTCCTTATTGTACTTGTGAAACACTCGGATCATGCACATATTTCGCAAGGCGCAAGGTCATCTGGTTCTTAGGATTCGCGGGCACGACATCATTCAGTATTCACAAAACGCTCTCTTGAATATAGTACAAGATGCAACAAAAAGGTAAGAACAAATAAATACCAGTGATGTCATGGACTTTTTTGAATAGTACTGAATAGATCACTCCCTTCAAAATGTTTTCAAGCTCATGAAATACCCTAAATCAATAGTTTAAGTGGTAACCGATATTTTCTGCCTTATCATGTGAGGAAAATCCTTTTGTGAATCGTTCGTGCTATGCGGATGTTCTTTATGGTCCATGTCTAACCATTCAGTATAAAAATAAAATTAAAAAAGTTCAGGAGTCGTGCCTCAGATTAATTTTTGGTATTCGTCGGCGACAAAGAATCTCATATAAACCGCAAGAAATTGGGTGGTTGAACATGGAAAAAAGAACGGTATTTCATGCTGTCTGCCTTTTCCATAAAATAGTTGTAAGAAAAAAACTTTCTATCTGCATAGAAAAATTACATACCGTACAGACATTCACGTTTTGAACATTCGATATAAAAATATGATCGCAGTACCAACATTCAAAACAGAAATGTTCAGGCGGTCTTTTAGACAGCAAATTTGTGAAAAGTGTAATTCTATTCCCACCTCTCTTATACGATTAAATTTCATGAAATTCAAAACTAAATATATAAGGAATATTTGCTCGACTGAAATGGAACGAAAAGAGTTATATCTTGTCTAGAATAAGTAAACTACATTCTTGATGTTTATTCGTATTCAAATTATAAATGATAACTATGTACAACAATCACAGGTTTGTTTTCTCAGGATTGAGTGGACGAAGATTTTTTATTACGTGAAATAATAAAGACGATATTATTATTTTTTCTACGTTCATGCAAAAAAAAACAACTTTATTGAACTATATTTAGTGAAAAAATTGGTTCTTTATTGCTCTAGTGCAATAACATTTTTATTGCACTCATCTGTCATTCTACTACAGCGTTTTGTGATCATGACAATCATAAAGTTCAAATCGACGCCATATTTACTCCATTTTCTGTGAGATTGTATTACGTTTTAAACAATTGCAAATTACAAAATTACTAGAAAATGCAATTTATTAAAAATAAAATTAGTTTCCTTTGAATATCAACTGAATTACAAAAAATATTTTTGTATTACTTTTAGCAGCTTAAACAAACAAACAAATAACTCCATAATCATGACCCGCTTTATTCTAAACCGTCTACTCGCATAAAGCTAACTGTCTGTACTACGCGTTCACGTTACCTGAACTTGTCAGCGCGAGATTCTCGCAAGCGAGAAACCGACTCGCAATATCGTTTTTTTTATTGGTGCCCCTTTTTACCCATTTAAAGCACGCCTCAGCGTGTTTAAATCGAACTTTAAAAAACGCGCGTTTTTTAAAGGTAACCATGACAACATCAACAAATCGAGAAACGTGAAGTCTAAATGACAAATTTTTGATTATTGATCTGACAGGAGTACCTTGTAACGTCACATAAAATATTACTCACAATTCGGTCATTTATATGTGCTCCTCCATCCATTTGATGAACTTTTCATATTCTTTTTTATATATATCACTGGATTTCCGCGGTATTTACCGCGATTCTGCCTCACTATTCAAAAAATCGATATTAGACTCATTCATTTTTGAGCTCTGGTGACAACAAATATTGATCTTTGGTAACAAATTGCAAATGAATGTTTTTCTCATTTCCATGACAACGAAAGGTATACTGATGTCATATCACGAATTCAACCTTCTTGCATTATTAGTTCTTAGTTCTATTTTTTGTAGTAATAATACCAGTATATATGATTTCAAAGTGCACCAATAAAAAAAAATAACGTAAAGTATTCGTGGATAACTGGTCTTAAAAACACTTGCTCTATTTCGAGCACTCCGGCTGCGCCGTCGTGCTCGAAAAATCGCGCGTGTTTTAAAGCCCTTTTTATCCACTTATACTTTAATATACTATTTTCTACGACAACCTCGATAAATGTTCATTTTATAACTTCAATCATAAACAAGTACATTTTGTACAGAATTTCATTTTTGCATCGGTTGCTAGGCAAGTTGCTAAGCAACAAATGCAAAATGGAATATTTCGTGTTAGGTCTAGGTTCACTCTAAAATCACGACGACTACGGCTTGTCAAATTATGACGTCCAGCGACAAATTGATGAAATGTCAGCAGATCGTTTCTGTCAAAGTTTTAGTAGGTAACGAGTAATTTCATAGTTGTTTTCTATAAAAACTATTAATTAAAATGGAAACTGATAGTGATATTGACTTAGATTTGACACCTCCGAACATAATAGAAGCAGCGAAGGTAACAACACTGAATTTATTACCGGAAACGTCGAATAGTATGTATCAACGCGCTTATAACCTTTTTTGGAATGGAAGGTAGATCAAAAGACAAAATCGTTTTCCGAGAACGTTTTAATGGCTTATTTTGGCGACTTAGCCACTTTGTGGTCACACTTCTCAATGCTGAGAACGACTCTTAGTATCTATATTGATATATACAGTGCTAGTCAAAAGTCCCCTCCCCCCCTCGTATCTTTTGAACGGGTATACTTATAATGATGAAATTTGGAGGGTGGAAATAAACGGATGTAGGCTTCTCAACTGGTCATAACAGGTGACGCAATAGTCATAAATGACGTCACAAGGCCACTGTGACCAATAATTTTAAATGGGACCCTATGGCAAATGACAGCTCGTTTGAAAGGTATTGAAAATACCTATTCAGTCATACCAATTTTGTTTGGGTTTCGGCTGATTTTGATTGATAAATTGAAGAAATACGGAAATTATAGTTTCGCATTTAATTAATAAAGATTTTAAAGTACGCCTCTGGTTAATTGTCAAAAAGGTTGACGTTTTTGAATTCTCTACTTGTCAAAAGTGTTTATACCTTGAAAATTTACCTAAGCTATTGTTTAACGAGACGTTTAAGTGTTTACATAGGCAAAATGGTACGTACTGTAGCCGACAAAGTAGCAGCTATCTTAATAATTGGTGAATGTAGAAACAATTTTCATGCAGCGGAACGACTGTTTAATGAGAGGTACCCCGATCGCCCTATATCGAGGGTTTATTTGAGGGAGCTTCTTCGGAAGTTTGAAGCATCAGGTAGTGTTCAAGATGCCAAACGATCTGGTCGACCAACAATTAGTGATGACAATAAAAATTGACATAATTGGAGAAATGGTAGTAAACCCTACTTCTTCCACAGCCCAAGTTGCGTCTATCTGTGAAGTCAGTCAAAGGACAGTACATAGGGTGTTGGCTAAAAACAAATTTCATCCATACAAATTAAAAATGGTGTACCAACTTTCAGATGATGACCCCGACCGAAGACTAGAATTCTGTGAAACTATGTCCAATAAAATGAACCAACAACCAGGCTACATACAGACAATTTGTTTTAGTGACGAAAGTACTTTCTTTCTCAATGGAATGTTAACACTCAAAATGTGAGGTATTGGAGTGACACAAATCCTCACATCTTTCGTGAAAAACATACTCAATTTCCAGAAAAGTAAATGTTTGGGCAGGTATTTTGGGAAACCACATAGTTGGGCCTCTTTTCTCAATGCTAACTTAACCGGTGAATTGTATCTGGAGATGTTACAAAATGATATTGAGGCGTTAATTCTTGAAATTCTAGAAGATAATCCAGATGAATTCGACAACTTGGAAATAACGTTTCAACAAGATGGTGCTCCTGCACACTATTACGGTGCAGTAAGACGTTACCTAGATGAAGAATATCGTGGTAGATGGATTGGACGACGAGGTTCGATCGAATGGCCAGCTCGGTCACCGGACCTTACACCATTAGATTTTTTTCTATGGGGGTACTTGAAATCTAAGGTTTACGCTACAGCACCTGACAGTATTGCCATTCTGAAACAACGAATTGTTGAAAAATGTAGGGCAATTTCCGCTGACACACTGGGACGAGTACGACAAGAGTTTAGCAATAGGATGCATTACTGCCAGGAAGTAGATGGAGCACATTTTGAACACTTATTATAAGAACTGGTTCTTAAATCTTTATTAATTAAATGCGAAACTATAATTTTCGTATTTCTTCAATTTATCAATCAAAATCAGCCGAAACCCAAACAAAATTGGTATGACTGAATAGGTATTTTCAATACCTTTCAAACGAGCTGTCACTTGCCATAGGGTCCCATTCAAAATTATTGGTCACAGTGGCCTTGTGACGTCATTTATGACTATTGCGTCACCTGTTATGACCAGTTGAGAAGCCTACATCCGTTTATTTCCCCCCTCCAAATTTCATTATTATAAGTATACCCGTTCAAAAGATACGAGGGGGGGAGGGGACTTTTGACTAGCACTGTATATTGCCAAATATTTGAAACTGAAAGCATTCTTCAAGCGGCAGTCTAACGGCTACAAACCCAAAAAGTCAAAGATCTTTACAGCAAATGACATCGATAATTTCACTGAACAGGCTCCAGATGAAATATATTTGGCAATAAAAGTAAGTTTTATATTTCCATTTGATGAAAAATATGTTTAAGTAAACTAATTTACATTGTAGGTTGCATTAGTTATGGGAGTAATGGGTGCATGTAGAAGACATGAATTACATCAAATGAAAATTACTCATTTCAATGATCTTGGTTCAGCTGTTTTAGTCACAATACCAGACAGTAAAACCAAAATAATACGAAATTTTACTGTAACTGGCAAATTCTACGAAATTTAAAAAAAGTACGCAAATCTTCGCCCTCAAAATGCTAATGGTCTATGGTTTTTCATTAATTATCAAAAAGGAAAGTGTACCATTCAGAGAATAGGTCTGAATAAGTTTGGAGCTATGGGAAAAGACATCGCCAAGTATTGAAAATTGCCAAATTACGAATTATATACTGGGCACTGCTTTCGCCGATCCTCCACAACAATTCTTGTTGATGCTGGAGGGGACATAACCACGTTAAAACGCCACGGTGGCTGGAAATCTACTACAGTCGCTGAGGGATATATTGATGAATCGAAGAAAAGTAAGCTTGACATAGCAAATAAAATTGCAAATGCAATGCAGAACATACCATCAGGCATACCAAAGAATTTAGAAATGGAAAATCGCGAGAAGCCGTCTACTTCAACGTCGACAAATTATCAATTTCGAAAAGAATTAAGTATTCAGCAATCAAGTTCTCCAAATATGATATTCGATAATTGCACATTCAACTTCAATTAGATACATACATACATTTGTAGGCTTCTATTTCTGTGTACCTATTAGAAATAGCAATAAAGAAAATATTTACATATTTCTTCAATTTATATTTTAATTCTGATAGAAAGCCCATTAGCGGCGAATTCGGAGTAATGAAATATCATCAGTTCATTTCTTTCAAAGTTTTTGCAATGTATGCATGTATTAAACGTGAACGATATGTTGTCATAGAAAAAGTATAGTATGCAACTCGCAACAAAATGGCCATTTTGCACTCGTATGAATTGCAGCACTTGCCTCCGGCTCGTGCTGCAAATTTCATACTCGTGCAAAATGGGCATCATTTTGTGCTCATTGCATAATATACTATTTCTCGCGTGCACTCTGGACGTACACTAACATACGCGCTCACGGCTACTATGATTTGGATAATGCAACTGTAGTTCTAGAAACGTCAGTCAAAAATGAATTCTGAGTATTATTGGAAAAATAAATGATGGTGATGAAGAATAATTTGTTGGGACCACAACAGAAGTTAGTAAATAGCAAATACGGCGTCATTAAACTTATTACCTAGTGAATCAAGAAAACATGAAATAAGTTATAATCGGTAAACCTGTAGTAAAGTGAAATGTCACAAATTTTCACGAAATTTTCACAGATGCTTGAGAACACGATGAAAAAGTAGATCCATCGAAATTTTTCCGCGGAAACGGTTATGTTCGGAATTGTGGCCCTTGAAAATTCGAAAAGGTCTATTTTCAATCATAATTTCCACTTACTTGGGACGGCTTAATTTATTTATTTTTTCAGCAACACACTGTATGCAACCCTCGATTTCTATTCCATATATTCTTCAATGCAATTCATAACAATTTTTTTTTTCAAGTTCAGGATAATAGTTTGTTTTTAGAAAATAAAAAATCGTTTGACATTTCACGTTATACATTTCGCTGTCAAAGAGAGAACTATAATCTTTGCATCTGCTTTCTACATTGTTGCCAATAATTCAAATAGCTGAAAGACTTTTCTTAGTGCGAATTTATACGATCCAATAAATTGGTCAATTTTGTGACCTTGAGTTTTATTGATAGGTGTAAACATAAAATTGTCGTCAATTTGAACTTGACCAATAAATTGATGAGTTTAAAATCGGTTCTAATTTTTCATCAATTTTTAGTGACAATTTGCAGTAACTTTCGGCCATGAATTGAATGCCTGCTAGAACAGAGATTTTCAGGTTATAGGAATGTTATTATTTACGCGATTTCACATACCCTACCTTAACCGCTAGAAAAATGATAGTGCGAAAAAAAAAACATAATTTACGTTGCATTACATTCGCAGCAATGTGCATTGCTGAATATAAAAGACAGATGTAGAAGATGGTGGATTAGATCTTGGACTGAGAAAAGAGGCAAAGGAAACGACATTGATTCACGAAAAATTCCTGAGTGCAGATACTAATCAATTCAAACGACATTTAAGAATGGATTAGAGACAATTCAATAAGCTATTCAATAATATTCGGAATTTTTCCTATAGTTGAACCATTTCTTGTCAGTATGTTGGTATTCCTGAGTAAAAACTGTTGCCAAAATTGACCAATAAATTGTCAGGTGTAAATATAACCCATATTGGTCAATTTTATTGTTCAATTTTATTGGATCGTGTAAATTCGCACTTACACCCTGAACACCAATCCGGAAGAAAAACGCGGAGCTCTCTTACCCTTTCTGAATTAAAGAACTTTTTTTTATCCAAAACACGTGTTTTCCAAGCACCGTTTTTTCGCGCAAAAATCACTAACAATGCCTCCTTTTTTACAATCTAAAAACATCCTCGATTTAGGTGATACGCGAAATGTCCCTATACTTCATTTTTAGCAGTACTTTGCTGAAATATTTTCTCCCATTGAAATCTAATTCAGTGTACTTCCATCTCGCGACTGACTGTCACTATTGTGCCCAAATAATTATTCATAAAAACCCAGAAAAATCAACGGTACCGAAATTCCCGCAAGCGAAGCTAAGCGTGTTTTGAAAAAGTTGATTGGCTGGCCATCAACTTGGATAGCAAGGTTAACCAAGTTAGGTAGGTTTGTGTTCCCTTCTATTAGGTAAGACATTGACTGGATTTGAAGAGCGGACCGAGACACGCTGAACTTATAACGCATTTGTTGAAATATCTGCTCCTATTTAAACCTAATTCAGTGTACTTGCATTTCGCGACTGACGGTCACTATTGTGCCCAAATAATAATTCGTAAAAAACGAGATGAGTCACCGCTACCGAAGTGCCCGCGAGCGAAGCGTGTTTTGAAAAAGTTGATGGCTGAAGTTAGGTTAGGTTGTGTTCCCTTCTCTTAGGTGAGACATTGACTGGATTTGAAGAGCGGACCGAGACACGCTGAACTTATAAAGCATTTAATGAAAGAAAAAGCCATATGAAGGGAGAGAAAATAAGAAATGAAATGCATAAAGCACACAAAGTCGTCTTCACAAAAGGTTCAATATAAATTGAAACACAATTGGTAGACCGACAGGCGAAAAACAACTACTTTCCTAGCAAATACCACGCAGAACGTTGAATGATATTCACCTGACAATCCATGCAAACTTCCATATAAATGGATATTGTTCGCAAATGTTTCTTTCTGATAAGCTCCATTATGTTAAAATTCATGTCGTGTCCGCCTAAAAATCCGCATACCGGTTTCAGGCTTTTGGCCCTCATCAGTAGTCACCAGCCAGAGATCCGGAGAGCTCTGGCCGAAGCGAGACACAACATAAATAAAATCATCATCGAGGTAGAAGAAATGTATGGAGTGTTTCTTTCTGTCACTAGGTGCCGCCGGTTAAAAGTTATCTTTTCCCACGCACCTAAAGATGTTTTAAGTTCGCTTCGGCCAGAGCTCTCCGGATCTCTGGCTGGTGACTACTCCGTACTTCGGACATTTTTTACATTTGGCAACATTGCTTTTTCAACATTACTCATGAATAACAATTGACATTATTGACAATAATCTCAAATATTTCCTGTTTACTCGAATGAAAAAACTTACGTTTACGTTTTTTATCCAAACTTTCTGCGGGACATTTAAAACATATCTTCTTGTATCGTATTCATAAAGTCTAGTTCTTACTGTTTAGAGTGCTTGTTTCGTGAATAATTGTGAAATAATCCCTTTTTAACCGACGAAACCAAAAAGGAGGAGGTTCTCTATTCGACGCGTATATTTAATTTTTTTTTATCATTTTTTGTTATGTATGATCACGCATAACTTTTCACTGAGGCGTCCGATTCCGATAATTATTTTTCCAGTGGATAGGGTTTTCTTCGAAGTTGGCCCATTCGAATTTAAAGATGAAATCCACCCCTAAGGGTAGCAAAATGAAGGATATTAATCACTCACCCTCTGAATTCTGGTCCGTTAACCGATTCTATCAGGCATAACTTTGTACTGGGATCTTCGATTTGGATGATTCTTCTTTTATCAGATAGGGTATACCTCATAGTTGATCATATTTGGATTTCGAATGGAATTATCTACCCTTACGGGTAGAAAAATAGGGGATAATTGATTTTTCACTTGTGAACATTGGCACACATATGTAGTTGACAATGACAGATCGCTAGTGTCATTATCACAATATCATTATATTCTATGAGAGGATGGAATTATATACAAAGTAATGAAATAAACTAACCAGAACAACAAAAATAATTTATATTACAACAAATAGTAAAAGTAGATAATCATATTATTTAACTGGTAATAGTTGAAGTAAGGTGGGTGAGTAAGTATTTTGGAAGTAATCAAAAAACAAGTAGGTAGTAATTAGTAGATTTTAGCGACAAAAAATTGAAAAATAAAAAAATTTTGACAAAAAATTAAACCGACGAAATACGGAACTGAAAAGTAAAAAGTAAAACAAACATTCTTAGTCTCAGTAACTAAGCTCCTAAACTAATGTAAGTAACTAATTTTGAGTCGGCGCCAAACGAACAATCAACGAACATCATTAAATTAAAAAGGGAAACATTCTCAATTGAATATTGATAGAAAGATTTTTCTGTGAATTGAAAAATCCACGATTAAAATGAAGTTATTTTTTGTGAATGTCTAACAGAAAACAACTACTTCAATATTCAATTGAGAATGTTTCCCTTTTCAACATGAATACCCCACAAGAGGTTATCTTGACGATGGAAGATAGTGACTAAAGTTTATCTTTCAATCGCAGATGATTCCACATCTGATTTTATGAATATCCTGTTTATATTTTCAACAAATCAATCATTAAATTACTTCAAAAAAATTATCAGAATGTCACCGCGCAACTCGATGCCATCATTTTACGCCTTACCTAATTCATTTGCTTGTTTGTTTGGCGCCGACTCAATTAGTTACTTACATTAGTTTAGGAGCTTAGTTACTGAGACTAAGAATGTTTATTTTATTTTTTACTTTTCAGTTCCGTATTTCCAGGGTTTAATTTTTTGTTAAAAAGTTTTTATTTTTCAATTTTTAGTTACAACAGTTCATTGATACCTACATGCCATGAAGTTGGGTATTTTTTAACAAAAACAATTTTTATCGACTCTTTCCGCGGAAAAACTTTGGTTGCTCAACGAAGTTTAGCGTATTCTGAAGCATCTGTGAAAATTTTGTGGAAATCGGTGACATTTTACTTTGCTGCAGGTTTTCCTATATTGATCAAAAGATACTAATGGCATTCATGAGGCAGAACTTTGTAGGTTTTCGGCCAAAAAAGTCAAAATTATTCAATAGGGAACACATTTATAAATTTCTAAGAGATGCTCCCAGTATTTGATGAAAAAAGTAAGTTGGTATTTTTTTAGCTTTTATAAAACATTTTAAAACTGCTTGTTGTCGCTGCAATATTTGGCATCGCAGGGGCAAGTCGTAGAGATGAGCTCCAAAAATTGAGTATCGAAGACATAGAAGAAGTAGGCTCAATATTAAACTGACAAAGAACGATGTTTTGTCATTAGAGGTGAGGTGGAATAAGGATTAAACTTGATCGATATGTATCATAAATACACGAAATTACGTCCCAATCATATTCCGCATAAACGTCTTTTTATCAGTTACCTAAATGAAAAGTGCACTGTCCAAGCTAGTGGTGTGAACTCGTTTGCTAAAATGCCGTATGAAATTGCAAGCAAAATTTCTGCATTTGGAGAATCCTGAGCTACACACAGGGAACTACTTCAGGAGATCCTCTGCAAAACTTCTTGCAGATACTGGAACAGTAGCGGAGGGATACGTAGAGGAATCACTTGCAAACAAACTCAATGTTGCAAAACAAATATTTCAGCCTGAAGAAAATGACAATGTACAGATACAAAGTATTAGTACATTTAGAGAAGTCACAAATCAAGAAGTAGAATTAAAAAATTATTCACTAATAAATATTAATATTGAAAATTGCACAAATTTTAAATTTAATTTCAACATTAATGGTAAAAATAAAGTTTGAGTTAAATTGTTCCTAACATATTAGTTCCTAACTTTCTCAATGCTAATTAATTATTAAATATTTTGCTATTAAATTACGCTTTTTATTTTCCTACACATAGTTCCACCTAAATAAAACATTTTTTTGATTTTTGCATGAACGTAGAATAGTATATTGTTTAACAAGCACGGAATGATACTCATGTCCCACGAGTATGATGTTTGCAGCATGAGCCGTAGGCGAGTGCTGCAAATCAAACGAGTGGGAAATGAACATTCCGTGTAAGTTATGCACTATACTTTTTCTACGGCTTTAACATAAAAGAGCGAAATTAATTTACAACAGAAACTTGAACTTCAATTTTAATTGTATTGAACATTTCCATTTACAATTGACAAATTGGTAACATATTGAATAACTGAAAATATTCTATTCAATTTTTTTTTAATTTAATTATTTGCAATATTTACACTTATATTGTTAAAATGATTAAATGTGATCTGTGAAGCATTTGGGCATTCCAATGGCACATTTGATATTTCTTCATTTTCAAAATTATATGACATTGAAGTAGATGGCAGGTTTTTAGATTTATCAATCGAACTTACAATTTTATAGGCGATGTCATATTTATTTTTCATTGATTCGTCAATATAACTCTCCGCAACTGTGCTTGATTTCCAACCTCCATGTCGCTTGAGTGAGGTGAAATCTTCGCCAGCGTCTATTGTTGCTGATGATCTCCTGAAACAATGAGCAGTGTATAGTTCAGGATTTGGAAGTTTCAAGTATTCAGCTATTCATTTTCCCGTATAACCAATTTTATGAATACCAACTCTTTGTACTGAACATTTTCCTTTTTGATAATTTAGAAAAAGATAATCTTGTCCAAGGACGAAGCTCCCTGTACTTCTTATAAATATCATAAAAAACACCTGTTGTTGTGAATTTTCTTGGAACTTTGGTTTTTGATTTTGGTATTTGTACAAGAATTGCTGTGGAACCCCAATCTCTACAATCTGTTGTTTTCATTTTGTAAAGTTCACATAATAACCTATTAAATAAAAAAAATTGATACACTGCGTGGGCTGCGCTGAGCTATTTGGCTTAGTGTCATCGAGGGTGCAGACATGATATAAGTAATAAAAATGTATTTGTGATTTTTTTCAAGCTAAGCAAATTTACTCAAAAAGATAATAACTTACCTTATCAAGTGAATGAATGTCATCAGGAGCGTTTTTTATAAACTTTTCGATTTCATCATTGGAGAAAATTTTGGATTTTTTCGGGTTTTATTCGTTTGATTTTCTTCTTAGGAATGCTCTAAGTTTTGAATAGTTGCCAATGTCTACAGTTCTGTTGATATTCATCATGGTCCTTCTTATCATGGAATATTGCGCCCATAAAGTTGAGGATTTAAATTTCTGAGACAATTCATCAAAGTTTGCTAGTAATACTTTTCTGAACTTGACGCGGTGACCTTTTCCTTTTGCCAATATGTGTTTTCATATTTCTCTTTCGATACTTCCGGAATAAAGTTTATACATGCGTGATTTGCGGCTGCAATTATGTCTGGAGGAGTTAGTTCGTCAATTTCACTGCTCATCATACCTTTAAACTTTGACAAGTTTTGATGAAAATGAATTGACAGATGTCTTCAGTTTTCCTTGCTTTCCATGGGAGACGTGATTTAATGACTAACAATAACACAATGACTTCATTGTGTTATCAGATAAGGAAATGAAATTGACTATTCCACGCACCTTGGAATTTTCACAAAATCTGTCCAATCAAAAACCAGAGACAGCTTGTATTATCGCGAAAACACCAGCTGTCTTTCAATTCTGATTGGTCTATCAGCATGGTGTTTTCAACGACGTAACCATGGATACGGATCGTAATGCAAAGTTTGACAGTTTGACCAAAAATAATTGTAGCTGCAAACGTCAAAATGAGTCGCTTCGGTGCTACTTCAAATGAAGTAATAAACCAAAATTTTGAAGTAAATATACCCAGTAACACAAAAAAATCAAAATCTTATATATGGAGACAATTTATGACGTTCTGTGCGGAACGCAACTACAAATTAGATGCAGAAAATAGCAACGAAAGATTAGCATTCATTCTAAAAGACTGGGCATTCAATATGCGAAAAATTGATGGTAGTGATTACAAGGAGAGTGTTATCAAAACCATATGGAACACTACTGCAAAATTAGTACAAGAAAAATATTTTTGTGAGTATCAGAGACATATTGATCCCTTCAAAAATGTTCAAGGAGGCGAGGGCGGCTCGAGATAGCAAGAGAAAATTGTTGGAAGCTGTACCCGAAAAAAATAAAATGAGTTCTGTCGCTATGACTACAGATGAATATAGAAATATGTGCTTACAATGGGACGAAGACACGCCAGAGGGACTCCAAAAGAAGTTTTTTCGCATAGCTGCGTAGAACTAGCTTGGAGAGGTAACGAAGCAACGTTTTCCAAGTTACATTTTTTTAAGGGAGAGACTGACAACAAATTTATAATAATTATAGTCGAGAATAATATATTATGTTCGTGTTCATAAAAAATTATTTATTGTTATAGGTAACAAATTATAATTGAAACAAATCGTTTATAGTTCAAATAAATATTTCATGCTTATAATTAAATTTGAATTATTTATTATTATTAAATTTCTTCCTCTCATTCTGCCGGATTTAAATTTTTTGATTTTTCATTTTGTTCGTGAAATACTTAGTCTAATAAAATACCACTCGTGATTGAATTTATCTTATAAGTCTGTCTTTTATTTCTAAACTCAACTGAGTTGCTTGAAGAAAACACCACTCGTCCTGCGGACTCGTGGTGTTTTCAAGCAACTCAATTTCGTTTAGAAATAAATCGACAGACTTATCGCGAGAATTCAGTCACTAGTGGTATTACTACTGAATATTAAATGAAATTCCCTTCATACAATTATGCTAACGAAGATCAATAAATGAATGACGGGTTTGTGAATTCCTGATAATAATCAAAACGTTGGATAATTTTCAGTCAAATCTATTCATCGACGGATATTTTGTATCCATATTAATTGAAGAAGAATTAAAAATCACATTTTCAATCCCATGTATATTCGTAGATATTGAACTACAACATACCAAAAACTGGAAGGAATACAAATAAAATTCGAAATTACCAAATTCCCGATCTTTGCAGTCCTGTATATCCCCAACCAAATTTGGCCAAAAGCTCTTTAACATAATATTATAGCGAGTTTTTTCTTAGTTATATTAAAAGTTAAAAAAATTATAAAAAATAATTGTTATATAATAGATTTAAAAGGTTTTCCCGACGTTTCGAATGCTTGTATCTGCAATCGTCTTCAGGTGAATACTGAATACAGTATTCACTACGATTGCAGATACAATCATTCGAAACGTCGTGAAAACCTTGTAAATCCATTATGACGATGGACGATCGAAACGAGAGTAATCAAGTTATGACATCGTCTATAACCTTCAAAACAAATGTTATATACTTGTAATTCTCATCACATTTATTAACTCTTATCCCAAAATAAGCAGTAAATTACAAATGTTTGTCATTGAAAATATAGTCATTTATTTGGTTAGCGGCGCAAATATTTGACTTGTACACGGGTACACGACATTTTTTTTTAAAAACTGTTTGTTTATGAAAAATCATATACGTTTTGTTAATTAAACATTCCATATGGACCAGTCGGATCATGTTTTCAAAATCGACAAAAAAGCGTATTATTCACATCATTTCTTAGAATGTCTGTCTCTATGTTTTGAAGTTTTATTGGACATTTTTTCTTTGCTTTGCAATACTCTATAACGTCGAATCAGTCACAAAATTATTGATACCTGTTCAAGTAAAAGTATCCCAAACTTACGGGAGGAATTGATTTTTCCTTGAAAATTCAATCGGTCGCTTAGTTCGTACAGGGTCGCTTTACTCAGATTGAATTCATACAAAATTGATCATAACAGGATAAATTTGTCGAGACCATACATAATGATAACTATAAATATGTTACGCCTGTGATTTGAATTTTTTTAATTACCTGCTCTTAATTAGGTTTTACGAAGTAGAAAAACTCAAAGTCATCTCCACACTTTAATATCGCAATCGAATAGTTATGTGATGGTGGGTCGGTAGAAAATCATCGATTAGTACATGTTTCGAACCTCTATAGGTTCATCATCAGCTGAATGTAAAATTATAGAGGAGAAAAAATTATGGGTAAAAACATCACTCATTGCTCATTACGATCATTGTTCCACATGTCGTTTGTTCCTTTTATATTGGGTAATGGCTTTAGCCTCCCTAGAGTTAAAGAAAAAGTGAAATAATAATTATTGATTGGAAAACTTTCGTTGTCGTTTGTTTCGAAAATTGAATTCGTGATATATAATTTAATGTTTTTACCCATCATTTTTTCTCCTCCATAATTTTACATTCAGCTGATGATGAACCTATAGAAATTCGAAACATGTACTAATCGATGGTTTTCTACTGACCCACCATCACATAACTATTCGATTGCGATATTAAAGTGTGGAGATGACTTTGAGTTTTTCTACTTCGTAAAATCATACCACTCCACTTTGAGATACAATGGACTTCTACCACAGGTTATTAATTAGGTGCTATCAACACCAGAAGACAGACTAGCGACAAACCAAGACCTGTGGCAAAGCTCGAAAATATATTATATTATTATAAAATTGTCAAAGGACCCCGCAAAATCCTTATGGAAAATGGCTCTCGGCTAAATTCGCTGAAACTCTGCGAAAAGATAGTATTCGGTATGCTGATCAAAAGTCTCAATGGGCACAACCCTCCATTTCCAACCCCAGACCCCCTACAGCCCCCCAAAGCCCCCAAAATACACTTTACGGTGTGTTAATGCATAACAGTTTCAATTCATCTTCAAAGCGTTTCCTTTCACTGCCCACTCTTTTCTCCAACAGTATCCTACATTCTACCCTCACCACACCTCGCCCTCACCCCCACACCCCACCCAACCCTTCATTAACGCCCCATTACACAATTGCAAGGTTAAAGATTTTTCAATTGGTTTTATTAAAATCTTTCATGTGTATACTATGTAATAATATATATATATATATATATATATATATATATATATATATTGATTGGATTTATTAATCTCAATCATTTCAAGAAATAATCTTTAGATACATTTTTTTCTGAATGTAACATGCTATTGAAACAGGCCATAAAATATCATTCGAGAAAGCACAAGTTTTACATTCAGAAAAAAAATCTCTAAAAGATTATTTCTTGAAATGATTGAAATTAATTTTACGTTTTCTTTTTCTAAAAGTTAATGCTCGTCAATCAACCACTCACATTACTGTAAGTACTCCCTTCATTTTAAGTATTTTTTCTCAATAATGTAATTTACATATTTTAGGACCCTGAAGAAGTTTCAAAATTGAAACGAAAGCTTGGTCCAAAGTATTAAAGAGTTTTTATATTTAACACTTTTGCTGCTGAAATCCCCGTTTCCCCCTTTTCCTGAAGAAGTTTCAAAATTGAAACGAAAGCTTGGTCCAAAGTATTGAGGATATATATATATATATATATTTTCGGGTTGTCGATCAGGTTATCGACGCTCTTTTGCAACTTTTTCTTGGGTGCGCGCAACAGTCCTATTGAGGATAGTTGCCGAATATTCTCTTTCTGTGTTTTCGTTGAAGAATCTTTAACCTTGAAAGTGTACAATGGGGAGTTAATGAAGGGTTGTGCGGGGGTGAGGGAAGAATGTAGGATTCGGTTGGAGAAAGGGGTGGGCAGTGAAAGGAAACGCTTTGAAGATGAATTGAAACTGTTATGCATAACACACCGGAAAGTGTACTTTGGGGGCTTTGGGGGGCTGTAGAGGGTCTGGGGTTGAAAATGGAGGGTTGTGCTCATTAAGACTTTTGATCAGCATACCAAATATTATCTTTTTGCAGAGTTTCAGCGAATTTAGCCGAGAGCCATTTTCCATAAGGATTTTGCAGGGTCCTTTCCGAATTCAAGCGTTTTCAGAGATATTTTTAATATTTTCACAAGTTCAATATATTTCAGAGAAATACGGCGCGAGACTTAACGAGCTTGGCTTGGGGGATTGTGCTCGGTGTATAATTTCACCGACTCGTCGTCTATCAGTGGCTAGAAGTTGGTACACGAGCCAAGGAAGGGAAGGGATACATTGTCCAGTGCAGTAGCTATAGATAGCGCCGATGAGAGGGTAGCATGTGCAGCAGCGTATTTTTATATACATATTTTTTCTTTCTCATATAAATCTGAGAATTCAGTAATTGCTTCTGAATTCCATCCCATGTTAATACACAATCATTAAAACATCACTCAACACTCGTCGTGGCTGACACTGTGACCGCTCCTCGACAAGCCATACAGCACGAGCCAGCTAGTCGAGTCTCGCGCCTTTGATCTTTGGGAATTTACCGACATTTCAGGGGAACGGTCGAGCCACCTCGAGCTTACGCTTGACAAGTCTCGATACTACGCGAGTCGACCGTTCTCACGACGCGAGACTCGACAATGCCCAAGCCGAGCTCGCCAAGTCTCGCGCCGTGAGACGCCGGCTCTAAAGAGGAATAGATCCATATTTTGTCAGGCAACCAGGCGGCACTAAAAGAAGGGATTTTCCTATTGGTATGGGACTACAAAGTGGAACTAACAACACGTACTTACTTTTATTTGGTGGTGCATTTCGTGAACATCGATTGGTGGCATCGCTCCAACCTCATGTGTATCGTAACAAGTTTCGTCCAAATAAACAATATAGTTCTGGTTTTGACGACACTCATTTACTTTGTGTAAATTAATTACTAAACACAATAATTCGAAAAAACAAACTAACGATTGTTGAGTTTTCTGAAATGAAATCCCACGGAGTATAATGCCTTCTTTATGGTATTATTGGACTTATAAAAAAAACATGGTTAGTATTGTATTCTTTTATCATATTGAAAGATCGTACAGTATCTGCCGAAAATATATATACAGGGTGATTCAAAAGTACTTTGACAAACTTCAGTATGTGATTCCCCACAATATTCTAATATGAATTGTCCAAATAAATATATGTCCGGAAACGCTTCGTTTCCAAGATACAGGGTGTTAAAGTTTTATTTTTATTTTCGTTTTTTTTTAAATAACTTTCGAAATACTGATCTTAATCAAACGAAAATTGGTATTGAGAGGTTTTTAGAGGTGTCGAATTCGAACCTGATGTTATTATTGCTCTTACTCGTAGGGGGCGCCACCTACAAGTCTTTATCTTTTTTGAAGATTCATAACTTTTTTAAGCGAACTTCTAGCACATTTTTCAGTAAAAAAATCAGTTCCTCTATCATATCTACGTAAAGGAGCTACCTTTCTTACACGTCGCTATATTCAAATTTAAGATTATTTGATAATGCTGTTGAAGTTATTACCGTTATTTTGCATTTTTCACAAGAATGCTTAGGAAATGAATTTGACGTTTAAGTAAGTAGTTTTGGTTTTTTGTAGGGGGTGCCACCTATTCTATGTATTTTTACTCATTCAAAATAGTTATTTTTGTATCAAGGGTGCAAAATCTGTATTTGTTTTAATAAAATTTGCAAGAAATATCAACATTTTATTTCAAGAAATTTTGAATATGTAGAATAAAATAAAATAAAGGAAACTAAATTGTATTCAAATAAATTGTTCGAAGTGTCCACCTTCAGCGAAGATACAGGCATTCATTCTTCTAGTATCACAGGCGTCTACTACGTTTCTTAGACCTTTCTCGTTCGCTACTGGAGTTTTATAAACTAGTGACTTCAAATGTCCCCAAAAATAAAAATCTAGCGGGTTCAGATCTGGGGACCTTGGTGCCCACGCCTGGTTAGGTTCTTCTACACCCCTACTTATCCATCGACTTGGATAGACAGTGTTAAGGAATTCCCTGGCTACAACGCTAAAATGGGCCGGAGCCCCATCATGCATAAACCACATGCGGATACGAGTTTCTAATGGTACATTCTGAAGTAGTCCCGGCAATTCATTTTCTAAAAAGTCTCTGTAAGTTGCGCCATTCAGTCGGAACGGAAGAAAGAAAGGACCTATCAAGTAATGATCAATTATTGCCGCCCATACAATTACAGAAAATTGATACTGATCATGTCTTTCACTAACTGCGTGCGGATTTTCCAGAGCTCCAACATGGTTATGAAAGTTTGTGATTGCATTTCGGGAGAAGTTTGCCTCATCCGTGAAGAGTACATATCTCAAAAATTGTGGATGTCCAGCCTATTTTCTCAAAAACCACTGACACATACTAATGCGTTGTGGAAAGTCTCGTGGCAAAAGAGCTTGTACCCTTTGAATATGGTATGGATAAAATTGTTGATCGAGGATAATTCTCCAAATTGTGGACTGAGTAGAATTGAGAGCTTCAGCAATTATTCTTGTACTTGTTTCTGGATTCTCCTCGAGAGCGTTCAAAACAGCTTCTTCCAATTCTGGGGTTCGGACTGCTCGTGGTCTTCCAATAATATCAGCTGCCCTCTTAAAGCTGCCTGTTTCAGCCAAACGACGGTGGAGACTGGTAAATGTTGGAGCTGAAGGCAGTACTCGATTAGGGAATCGCTCCTGGTAAATACGTCTTGCTTCGCGCGCATTGCCTGCCGCAAGGCCATAAACGAAATGCATATCGGCTAAATGAGCATTAATGTTTAAATAATCCATTTTTTCAAAATTAGTGTTTTAAAACTTACAGAAACTTCAACAAAACAACAAAATGTTTAACTGTCACATAATATGTAATTACCAAAACTACTTACTCAAACGTCAAATTCATTTTCTAAGCATTCTTGTGAAAAATGCAAAATAATGGTAATAACTTCAACACGCATCGATTATCAAATAATCGACTTGAAATTTTCAAGTCCAAATATCTAAATAACGGTTGCTTATAGCGACTTGTAACGAGAATAGCTTTTTTACGTAGATATGATAGAGGAATTGATTTTTTTACTGAAAGATGTGCTAGAAGTACGCTAAAAAAAGTTATGAATCTTCAAAAAAGAGAAAGACGTGTAGGTGGCGCCGCCTACGAGTAAGAGCAATAATAACATCAGGTTCGAATTCGACACCTCGAAAAACCTCTCAATACCAATTTTCATTTAATCAAGGTCAGTATTTCGAAAGTTATTAGAAAAAATAAAAATAAAATTTCAACACCCTGTATCTTGGAAACGAAGCGTTTCCGGACATATATTTATTTGGACAATTCATATTAGAATATTGTGAGAAATCTCCGCCTGAAGTTTGTCAAAGTACCTTTGAATCACCCTGTATATATTTTCTTATATATCGATCACATATGCATCTAGGCGAAACGATTTTTTTATCCGTTTCTTTGGCAAAACAACATCATTCCGTGAGACAACATATAATTATTCTCTTTTTTTTTCATTTATAATTCCATTTATTTCAGAATCCAGGGTGAATACTACACAAAATAATACATTGATGATCTATTTTACCCGTTAGTTATAACTTTCCTTTAAAATGTTCAAATTTATGTTTATTAAATTAGCACTTGACAGTCGCAGATAACAGAAATATAAGAAACAAAAGTCGGACAATCAAAAACACACACAAACAAAACAAGATTATTATGAAAAGTGAAAAATAGCAAGGTATAGTATATATACATTCTCAGTTTGTTTTTCTTCTTTTTCTTTATTGATAACTCTCACATCAATATACAAATATACCGGTGTCAACGAATCTATTAGACAAGTCATAACTTCTAGAATATTAAGTGTATCAAAATGAGATTTGGTATAGGTGAATGATAGGTGAAGAGGAGAGTTTTCGCATATTTTTCAGTTTTCGGTCACTTCCGGTTTCACCGGAAATGGCTCCGGTTTTGAATTTTTAAATGGAACACCCTGTATATTGTATCATTTTTTGATTTCTGAGACAATTCTGGATCAGAATGTGACATTTCAATAAGTTTTTATGCCTATATCATTTTTTTACAGTCACTTTTAATATTGCATCTAGGTGGCCATGATCGAACGTAAACTAATCGAGGACCACAGGTGATGCCAGAAAATTACAAAGTTTTAGTGACTAGTATGATAGACAGGAATAAGACAAGTTGACAAAATTAAATTTTCGTGTGTAACTATTATTTTTCAAATGGCGACCATTTTTTGACGAGCACTTTCCGAACAATCGATTTTTTGACGAATCTAACGATACTAATTTATTTGCGATTTGATTAAAAATAAGAACATAAATTAAATATTACTAAGGAAAATACTGGATAATAATTAATTTACTTTTGTCAAGTGTGCCATGGGTAGCCATGATGCATAATATTTTGCAGTTATTTTTATCAAGTCTTCTTTGGAAAACAAAACACTCACTTAGGTAATGCCAGTGACATAAGCTTTATGAGCAGACAATAAAAGTTTCTTGATTTTCGTTAAATTTCAGTTTAATTTTTCTTCAAAATAATGTACACTCAAAGTAAAAAAGTGGATATGTTATTAATATTTGGAGAATGTCATAGAAATTCAAGGAATGAGTTGTATAAATATCCCAATCGGCAACATCCACCCCATCAGTATTTTCCATATGTTGAGAATCGGTTTAGGCAAGAAGGACATCGAGAGGCGGAACAGTTTATCATAGATGAAGAGACTGAGATTAACGTTCTTGCTATGGTTGAGGTTGATAAAACGGTTTCTTTCAGAGAAATTAGTCAAGAAATGCAGAGAAGTCGCGAATGAGCAAGAAAAATACTGAAATATCGAGTATTTAAATAGAGAGAGAGAGAGAGATTTATTAACTACGTCCATATATATAAATACATTTGTAGCAGGTCCTTGAGAAAAATAAAATAAAATTAAAGTTAAAAGTTACAAGTTAAAACAGTAAGACTAAATTTCCTACGGTTATACATCACATTACAACACAGGAATAAAATAGGGTTAACTCAGAACTCAGTCATTGTAAACAATACAGAAAGGGGTATAAAAGTTGAATTGACAAACACATTAAAAGCCTAGATCATCCACGTTGAAATTATAGTTCAAAAAATCCTTTACGGAGTAAAAACAGTTCATCAGCAGACAAGATTTCACTAATCTCTTAAAATTATAAAAGTTCATATTTCTTATTTCCAAAGGTAATTTATTATATAGGTTTATATTCAATGAATTTTTCTGTGATACAGAGAGTCTATATCTTGGTGTTCTCAAGAGGTTTCCTGACCTTGTTTGGTGCTGATGCGTGTCCGCTGAAAGAGTAAAATCTGATATTTTTTTATGTATTTCAAGCAGAGTGGAATATATGAAAGCAGTAGGAAAAGGCATGATCTGGTGATGAATAAATAGAGCATGGCAGTGATCTCTGTAGCCCGCCCCTGATATTATTCGAATAACCCTTTTTTGTAAAACAAATATTTTGTTTGAATGGGACGAATTACCCCACAAGACAATTCCATAAGTCATATGACTGTGAAAAAGTCCAAAATAGCTGGCTCTTAGAGTATCTGCACCAACAAGGTTTTTCAATCTGCGAATCAAGAACGTGACGCTTGATAATTTTTTCGACAGATTTTCCACGTGGCACATCCAGTTGAGTTTGTCATCAATGGATATACCAAGTAACTTGACACTTTCCCCACCTGTTAGTGAGGAGTTAGAAGATATAATAAGATTCTGATTTTTAGCAGAATTGAGCATAAGCTTATTTGAACAGAACCACTCATTTGTCATTTGCAAGGTGAGTTTGGAAGAGTCAATCAATTCCTCTAGTTTACTATTACGATCTATCAGTGTGGTGTCGTCAGCAAACAGAATGCATTTTTTCGGTAATATATGATAATACAAATCATTGATATACAAAATAAATAGGGTTAGTCCCAAAACAGAGCCTTGTGGAACCCCATGGACTATTTGCATTAATACTGATTTCAGTTATCAGTTACATCAACATTTGTATGCTGACAATGGCGATAGAAGGGTAGAGCTTTGTGATTGGCTTCTCCAAAATCATAGAGTTAGAATGTTCCGACGAATAACGATTTACAAATAATGGTATGTTCAATAAGCAAAATACTGGGTACTGGGCCCAACAAAATCAACATGATGGTATAGTTGGAAACATAATAATTAGGCCAATATTGTTTCAAGGTCAGTTAACAGGGGCTAGGTACTTAGGCTTTCTTCAAAATGAAATCGAGCACATCTTAATAATCTACCTTTAGCAGTTTTACGGCGAATTTACTTCCAACAAGATGGACCACCCCCTCATAATAATTACTCTCCCCTCTTAATTCCTTAATAGAGCATTTTAATAATCAAGTTATTGCAACCAATGGTCCAGTACAATGGCCTGTCCTCTCACTGAATCTCACTGTGCTCGATTTCTTTATTTGAGGATATGTTGAAGAAAATATTTACTATGCAACAGCCCCGGCCACTCTTGAAATCTTAGAAGAAAGAATTCTACGGGAATTTAGAAGTATAACGCCTCAAGCAAGGAGGAATGCACTTTGAAAATTCACTACAGTGAAAGTAAATAAATTATTATCCAAGACACACTTTATTTATTTATTTATTTATTCAATACATCCAGCAGGCTCATGCCCATTTACAGGTGTATATGCTTATTACACTGTTGATAATTTGTAGTAATTGCTAAATATTATGCAAACAAGTAGATAGGACTAAAGTGACCCTAACATTACATAGCTAATTCTGTAAAATACTAACAATTTGATTTCTAAACTCAGATAAGGAGAGAAAGAAGATATCGATACATTGTAATCTGTTATAACTACGGCACATGGTTGTGAGGGGACAATGAAAATGATGTTGTGTGTTGGTTACAGCTATATGAAACGTTATATTAGATCTCGCTACAAATCTAGGTACATTAAAATCAATCAGTGATAGTAAGGAGGACGAATCAATATGATTATGTATAATTTTATATATAAAAGTCAGGTCGATCATCTCACGCTGTTTTTTAAGTGAAACTAAATTGAATTCAAGCAATAATAAGTTATAGTCAAAGTGCCTCTGAGGATGAGTGCCATGTTTTTTATAGAAGGCAAATTTAAGAAACTTCCTTTGTACATTTTCAATAGCATCAATATATTTTGAATGGCAAGGATTCCACACCACCCTGCAATAATTCAATTTACTCTTTACTAACGACACATAGACACAGCGCAAGGCATCAAATGAACTGAATTCCCTGCAAGAATGTATCAAGAATCCTAATGATTTCATGGCCTTGTTTATGATATTCTCTATATGGTTGGAAAAACGCAACTTTTGATCGAAAAGTATTCCCAAATCTTTGAATTGGCTAACTCGTGATAAATATGAGGTATTTAAGTGGTAGTTGAATAAAATTGGGGTTGGTTATCGTGTGAAGGTCATACTTTTACATTTATTAGTGTTTAAGGCAAGTTTATTTTCAGTACACCAATCGTTAAGTGACACAAGATCTCGTTGTAGCAATTCACAATCTTCAATCGATTTAATTTTTCGGAAGATTTTCATGTCGTCTGCAAACAACAGTTTATTACATTGTATCTGGTCGCTAATGTCATTAATAAAGAGCAAAAATAGTAAGGGTCCCAAGTTAGAGCCCTGTGGCACTCCAGAAGTTGCTGTGAAAGTAAATGACTTGACTCCATCATATTCAACGAATAATTTTCTACTCGATAAAAAAGACTGTAGAAGCAACTGTATTTTGTACGATATTCCAAAGCAAGATAATTTTTTCAGCAGTTGTTTATGTGATACACGATCAAATGCTTTGCTGAAATCGGTGTATATATCGACCTGATTTCTACGGTCAAGGGCATTGGACACATACTGAGTGAGAGTACAAAGATTTGTTGCTGTACTACGGGATTTAACGAATCCATGTTGAAACTCAGAAAGAGACGCTCGTACGTGATTGTATATTGAGTCGAACAGGATTATTTCTAGTAACTTAGAGAATACAGAGATTAATGTGATGGGTCTATAATTTTCAATTTCAGCAACCTTACCAGACTTGAATACCTGACAAACACGTGACACCTTCCAGACTGCTGGATAATTACTTGATTCCAAGATCAAGTTGAATATGATGGTTAATGGTCGAGACAACAGTCCAATGAATTCTTTGACAATTTCTGCTGGAATGCCATCAGGCCCACATGTTAACTTGTTCTTGAGTTTTTTGCTGCACTGATTATTTGTTCCTCAGTTATTTTATTTATACAGAGAAATTGACTGGGATTCAAGAGTTCTTCGTGAATTTGATTTTCAAGTAAGTCAATATCATCGCGATCATCATCAAACACATTACTGAAATTTGTTGCAAATGCATTGACAATATCTTGGGGGTGATGAACGAAAATAAATAAATTATTATCCAGTATTTTCCTTAGTAATATTTAATTTATGTTCTTATTTTTAATCCAATTGCAAATAAATTAGTATCCTTAGATTCGTCAAAAAATCCTTTTTTCGGAAAGAAGAAAAATAATAGACACAAAAATGTAATTTTGCCAACTTGTCTTATTCCTATCTATCATACTAGTCACTAAAACTTTACGATTGTTATTTCTGACATGAGGTCCTCAGATTAGTTTACGTCCGATCATGGCCACCTAGATGCAATATTAAACGTGACTCTAAAAAAATGAAGTGGGCGTAAAAACTTTTTGAAATGTCACATCCCGATCCAGGATTGTCTCAGAAATCAAAAAATGTTATAATATACAGGGTGTTCCATTTAAAAATTCAAAACGGGAGCTATTTCCGGTGAAACCGGAAGTGACCGGAAAGTGAAAAATATGCGAAACATCTCCTCTTCACATACCATTTACATATACCAAATCTCATTTTGATGCACCTAATATTCTAGAAGTTATGACTTGTCTAATAGATTCCTTGGCACCCGGTATACATATAATCTAATCATGACAAATGGAATTGACTTAGCAATCTTATTTACTTAACACTATATTGCTTCTACGTTAAACATGAATGGAAGTATCGATAAAGATCTGCATCATTGAGAGAGATAATTCTACATTTGCTTATAGTCAGCTATATTAGCGACAAAGGGGGTTTCAATGACATGTACAATTGAACTTGCCACATATTGAATTACAAACTCGTCTTTAGTTTCATTACCGAAAGTGAAATTGAAATCTAACAATTCGTCTCTTTGAAATTTTTGTCAAAACATGTATCATTTGTATAACACCGCAGTTCGAACCATTATTTTCTTTGATTAATTGGTGGTACACATTCTGAACAATCTTTTGACTTGAGAGCGGAAGCCTCATACCAAACTTTCCTTCCTCTACTTTTACAATATATCACTAAATCTCTGCAAACAACTTGAGATCACTGCACTTAATACGGAAATATTTTTCCGATACATTTTCAATACCTTACTTCAACAAGTACCGCCGTATTTACAGACGCGTAATTAAACAGGCAAAAGAAATTCATTACAAGAATATAATAAACAAAGCTGATAATAAAATCAAAGAAAACTGTGCCATAGTAAATAGTCTGAGAGGTAAATCCCACTCCCTTCCAGAACAACACAAACCCGAAACCCTCAATGATTTTTACTGCTCAATTGCTCAAAAATTAACATCAACCATCGTACCTACGTCAAATCCAATGGATTACTTACAAAATTTAAATCTTCACAACGTATTTCATATTGAAGATACAAATTTATTGGAGTTGAAAGAAACCTTGCAAGAATTAAAAAACAAAAATTCATCAGGCATAGACGAAATTTCTGTAAAAATTTTGAATAATCTTCCTGATTCCGCTTTAAATGCACTAGTCATGGCCATAAATAAATCCTTTGCCCATGGAAAATTTCCGCAGTGCCTAAAGCTCTCGTAATCCCTCTTTTCAAAGGTGGTAACTCAGAAGATCCGAGTAACTTTAGACCAATTTCTATTCTCTCAACAATCTCTAAAATTATAGAAAAACTGGTAAAAAAAAGGAACATTAACTTTTCTCCATAGCTATGATATATTAACCAACTCACAATTCGGCTTTCAGAAGGCAAAAGGCACAAATGATGCCATCTTTGCCTTCCTTGAACATGTTTACACTCATCTCAATAATTGGGAAGCCGTAGCCGCAGTATTCTGCGACTTCTCTAAGGCCTTTGATTGTGTAAATCATGTCCTTCTCCTGCAAAAATTGCACTGCTATGGTTTCAAAGAAGTGAGTAATGACTGGTTTAGGTCTTACTTGAGCGATAGAAAACAATTAGTAAGTTCAAATGGAAAACTGTCTTTCACCAAAGATATCATATGGGGTGTGCCACAAGGACAATCCTGGGCCCAATCCTGTTTTTGATATACTTAAATGACTTAGTTACTCTCTCGATTAAAGGAAATTTTACAATCTTTGCTGACGACACCACGCTTCTTTGGCATGGAAAAAACTCTTTAGATATGAAAGAAACTATTACTAAGGATCTGGAAGTTGTGATACAATGATGTGACGCACACTTCTTGTGCTTCAATATCAAAAAAACAAATTTACTCACCTTCGTTTCTGAAATTGAAAATTTACAATTGAACGGAGATATCCTGGAAAATGAAAACCAAACGAAATTCCTAGGAATCTATATTGATAATAAACTAAAATTTGACCATCACATTTCAGTATTAACAAAAAAATTAGCATCAGGATGCTATGCACTCCGGATTATATCGAATGAACTAAGCTCATCTACATCAAAAACGGTTTATCATTCGCTGATAGAGTCTCACTTGAGATATGGTGTTGCATTCTGGGGATATTGCAGTCAACAACTATTTCACTCAGTTAGACTTCTATGTAAGATGGGTGTACGTGAGTCATGTAAACCATCATTCGTGAGAGAAAAAATTCTCACAGTTACTTGTATTTTCATTTTGCAAACTGTTTGTCCGATTCACAAAAAATACATTACATTAAAAACACCGATACAAGCAAATTACTCAACCCGACAAGCAGCTGAATATAAAGTACCGCTCCCCATTCCAAAATCAAGTCTGACAAAGTATTCTTTAATTTATGAAGGTAAAAAGCTATACAACCACATACCCTACGAAATCAGAAAGGAAAGAAATTATAAAAAGTTCAGATACCTTGTTAAAGAAGCCCTTGGAACAAAAGCTCATTACAATCTCGAGGAATACTACAATGAAGCTCTGTTGTGATCATTATTTTAATATACCTTTATTATTTTAATATACCTTTATAATATACCCTCCCATATATGTATTATCTAAACTGTAATTTTATTTCTATATTGTATCGTAACGACATGTGATCCTACTTTTAAATTTTTTTTTTTTTTTTTGGTTTCTGTCACTTGTGTCTGTATTTTTTGAAGTGTTATATTTTTTAAAGTGTTATACAATTTAGATTTTAAGAAGTTTTGTCAATAAGAAGGTTTTTTCTTGGACAATAAAGTATATTTCTCTCTCTCTCTCTCTCTCTCTGTCAGAATGTTTTTCAGGTGTTATATAAAAGCAGAATTACTTACCATTCATCACATTTTTGTATTTTAAAGTAAAAAGAAAAAATAACCTTTGAACATATCATTAGCATCTTACATACATAAAATCAGAAATATCATTTACATTTCCAAATATTAGAAATAATTTAGCTTTCACTGCGGCATTATCGACTTCAAGTGGCCCCCAGAATATAATCGCATCGCACGCGACAGACAGTCAGTTTATTTATTGATGTTATTTGTGTGATCAGTTGGAAGATTGTACAGGGCGGGCCGCCCACCAAGGATGCATCAAACACGCAGCATGCATAAATGTTGTATGTTGCATAACCGCGCACACAATTGATTTGCAGTAAAGAACAACTTTTTAACAAAAAATTAAACCGACAAAAAATCAACTGAAAAGCAAAAAATAAAATAAACCTTCTTAGTGTGGATTCATGCAGCACAAAATAACAATTATCAAATAACAAATAACATTTAGCAATAGCAAGTTGAACTCTATAGTTTTCAATGAGTATGTTCATGCAGACAAATAACAATTATTATTTAAGAAATAACATGTAGAAGTTGGCCAACTTTTATCTTTTTACATTATTTTAAGGAAATTTTCTTCTAGTGCGCAACTAGTACGCAGATGACCGCGGATTGGTCAAACCGATGATGAAAATAACCTCACTTTTTCTAATATTTGAAGTATTGTTTCTGTTTCATATTATTTATTGGACATTTTGAATTTTCACTTGTTTCTTATTATCGAGGGGACATGGAATTTCGAAAAAGTAGGATTACCTAATTTCCGTCTTGTGCGCATGCTTACTTTTTATTTCTTAATTGTTATTTTGAGTGCATGAATGCTACATTCTAATTCTTGTTAATTGATAATTGTTATTTCTTATTTGATAATTGTTATTTTGTGCTGCATGAATCCACACTCAGTATTAATGATAATTGAGCTCCTAAACTAATGTGAGTAACTAATTTCGATTCGGAGTCAAACAAAGAATGATCGAAGATCATTATATTACTTTGAATAAGTAATTAAAACTCCGCTATGCATCTTGCTTCCATCATTTTACGCTTTACATAATTCAATTGCTCGTTTGTTTGGCGCCGACTTAAAATTAGTTACTCACATTAGTTTAGGAGCTCAATTATCATCAAGACTAAGAAGGTTTATTTTATTTTTTGCTTTTCAGCTGATTTTTTCGTCGGTTTAATTTTATGTTAAAAAGTTTTCTTTTTCAATTTTTTGTGGCTGAAATCTGCTAATTCTACCTACTTAATTTTTGATTACTTCCAAAATACTTACTTACCTAAACTATTAACTGACAAATAATATGATTATCTACTTTAACTATTTATTGTTATATAATATAAATTATTTTTGAAAGTTCTGGTTAGTTGATTTCATCACTTTGTATATAATTCCATCCTTTCATAGAATGTAATTATTGTGACGGATGCAGGAGGATCTGTCAATGTCAACTACATATGTGTGCCAATGTTCACAAGTGAAAAATCAATCATCCCCTATTTTACTACCATGGGGGTGAATTATTCCATTCCAAATTGGAATATGACCAACTATGAGGTATACCCTATCTAGTAAAAAAAGAATCGTCCAAATCGGAAAACCCACTACGAAGTTATGCCTGATAGAATCGGTTAACGGACCAAAATTCAGAGGGTGAACGATCAATATCCTACATTTCGCTACCCTTAGGGATATATTTTTTTGTTCAAACTTAAATTGGACCAATGAAAAAAGAATCTCGGAATCGAACTGCTCTGTGAAAAGTTATGCGTGATCATACATAAAAAAATATACGCGTCGACTAGAGAAGAACCTCCTCCTTTTTGGTTTCGTCGGTTAAAAATACAGTGCTAGTCAAAAGTCCCCTCCCCCCCTCGTATCTTTTGAACGGGTATACTTATAATAATGAAATTTGGAGGGTGGAAATAAACGGATGTAGGCTTCTCAACTGGTCATAACAGGTGACGCAATAGTCATAAATGACGTCACAAGGCCACTGTGACCAATAATTTTAAATGGGACCCTATGGCAAGTGACAGCTCGTTTGAAAGGTATTGAAAATACCTATTCAGTCATACCAATTTTGTTTGGGTTTCGGCTGATTTTGATTGATAAATTGAAGAAATACGAAAATTATAGTTTCGCATTTAATTAATAAAGATTTAAGAACCAGTTCTT
Organism: Gonioctena quinquepunctata; assembly: GCA_018342105.1. Taxonomy (NCBI): domain Eukaryota; kingdom Metazoa; phylum Arthropoda; class Insecta; order Coleoptera; family Chrysomelidae; genus Gonioctena; species Gonioctena quinquepunctata. The sequence continues at coordinate 32,207 of JAFIRS010003309.1, read as the reverse complement.
ATAATAAGTGTTCAAAATGTGCTCCATCTACTTCCTGGCAGTAATGCATCCTATTGCTAAACTCTTGTCGTACTCGTCCCAGTGTGTCAGCGGAAATTACCCTACATTCTTCAACAATTCGTTGTTTCAGAATGGCAATACTGTCAGGTGCTGTAGCGTAAACCTTAGATTTCAAGTACCCCCATAGAAAAAAATCTAATGGTGTAAGGTCCGGTGACCGAGCTGGCCATTCGATCGAACCTCGTCGTCCAATCCATCTACCACGATATTCTTCATCTAGGTAACGTCTTACTGCACCGTAATAGTGTGCAGGAGCACCATCTTGTTGAAACGTTATTTCCAAGTTGTCGAATTCATCTAGATTATCTTCTAGAATTTCAAGAATTAACGCCTCAATATCATTTTGTAACATCTCCAGATACAATTCACCGGTTAAGTTAGCATTGAGAAAAAGAGGCCCAACTATGTGGTTTCCCAAAATACCTGCCCAAACATTTACTTTTTCTGGAAATTGAGTATGTTTTTCACGAAAGATGTGAGGATTTGTGTCACTCCAATACCTCCATTGAGAAAGAAAGTACTTTCGTCACAAAAACAAATTGTCTGTATGTAGCCTGGTTGTTGGTTCATTTTATTGGACATAGTTTCACAGAATTCTAGTCTTCGGTCGGGGTCATCATCTGAAAGTTGGTGCACCATTTTTAATTTGTATGGATGAAATTTGTTTTTAGCCAACACCCTATGTACTGTCCTTTGACTGACTTCACAGATAGACGCAACTTGGGCTGTGGAAGAAGTAGGGTTTTTTGTCATCACTAATTGTTGGTCGACCAGATCGTTTGGCATCTTGAACACTACCTGATGCTTCAAACTTCCGAAGAAGCTCCCTCAAATAAACCCTCGATATAGGGCGATCGGGGTACCTCTCATTAAACAGTCGTTCCGCTGCATGGAAATTGTTTCTACATTCACCAATTATTAAGATAGCTGCTACTTTGTCGGCTACAGTACGTACCATTTTGCCTATGTAAACACTTAAACGTCTCGTTAAACAATAGCTTAGGTAAATTTTCAAGGTATAAACACTTTTGACAAGTAGAGAATTCAAAAACGTCAACCTTTTTGACAATTAACCAGAGGCGTACTTTAAAATCTTTATTAATTAAATGCGAAACTATAATTTTCGTATTTCTTCAATTTATCAATCAAAATCAGCCGAAACCCAAACAAAATTGGTATGACTGAATAGGTATTTTCAATACCTTTCAAACGAGCTGTCACTTGCCATAGAATCCCATTTAAAATTATTGGTCACAGTGGCCTTGTGACGTCATTTATGACTATTGCGTCACCTGTTATGACCAGTTGAGAAGCCTACATCCGTTTATTTCCACCCTCCAAATTTCATTATTATAAGTATACCCGTTCAAAAGATACGAGGGGGGGAGGGGACTTTTGACTAGCACTGTATATTCAAGCGAGGAGGATGTTATAGTAGCTTGGCAGTATTTGCGAAGAAGGCGCAAACGAAAACGAAAGCAGTATGGATTCATCCTCTATTTGTTAATAATATAAAACATACACAAGAGTAATTAACCTCAATCCAGATTTTTTTTAGAGATTTATAGAATGAGTCACCAAAGCTTTAATATGTTACTGCATATGGTAGGACCTATAATAGAAAAGCAAAATACTCATCATCGGCAGGCAATTTTTTCCCAGAACGTTTATTGATAACCATACGGTAAGTAATAATAATAATAATAATAATATAACTTTATTCAGGATAAATAAATACAGCTAAAAGGCTACATGTTAGGAGTGAATAAAGTACTAAGGAATAAGTGCAAGCACTTGTTTCCCACAACAATCACCTAAACAATCAATTAATATTATAGTAAATACAGAGTGGGCCATTGAAAACGAAACAGCGGCTATGTAGGTCGGCAGAACCGAATTATTTAAAAACGCTCGGACACGTCAACTACATTTTCGAGGGGGACATCGTTCGCGATGAAATTCACCCGAAATACATTCCATCTCTCGGAGCTGTGACCGCCACCCCTAAATGTTTAAATGGCAACATATGGCAAATTATACCTCAATTGAAAGGTATTTTCCTTCTTAATATCAACCAACAAAAATAAATTAATTCTATCAATTCGTTTTCGAGATATAGGAACTTGAAGTTGGGAAATCACTTTTTATTCCCTCAATCATTAAAAATAACATCTAACAATGCAACTGTTTAAAGATAATTATCATTGTCAAGGAATTAAATGATCTAACTGTTTACCAACAAATAACATGCAATTCCGTTTCAAATTTTTATTTCATCCTCTACTTGATCGAAAAAAATTTAAGGTTCTTGAGAATCGATAAAAAGACGTTTTCTCGAATTCGACTCAAATGCGAGTACTACAAAAACATGTATGAGATAATTTTTTTCGCCAAATCGCAATTGTGGACGTCCAGTGTCAAACTGATCTTTGATTGAACGACATTAGAGTGAATTACTTGACTAAAGCTGAATATCTTTCCGCAATAATGCTGTATACGATCGCGGAAGGAGTTGAAATAATTATTTTTTTTAAGAATGATGAGTGCGGTAACCGTACAGCTAATTTGTTCAATGAAACGCATCCAGATAAACTTGTTGCTAGAAAATACGTTCTAGAATTAGTGCAAAAATTTCGTCAAACTGGATCAGTAGCCAACAAGAAACGAGACCCAGAACGTGAATTTCCGTTGAGAAATGAAGCTGTTGAAGTTGCACTTTTAGGACAAGTTCATGCAGACCCAACATTGAGCACAAGGAAATTGGCTAGTGTTACCAATATCAGTAGAACCAGTATCCGCCGAATCCTGAAACATCCTAAATTCCACCCCTAAAAATAAATTTGGTACACCAATTGAATGAAGATGATTTTGATAGGCGACAGGAATCTTGTGAAATTATGACTACGAGAATAGATGCTGATGAGAATTTCCTTTTCAACATCTGCTTTTCTGATGACTCTACATTCATTTTGAATCCGACTGTGAATCGTCATAATTGTCGTTATTGGTCAGATGCCAATCCACATGTTTTCCACGAAGTCCATACTCAAACTCCCCAAAAACTCAATGTCTGGGCGGGTATTTTTGGGGACCGTTTGATTGGACCAGTATTTCTCGACGGTAACCTGACAGGAGAAACTTATTTGGAATTATTGAATGAATTTGTTTATCCACAATTAGTAGACATAATTGAAAATGACGATCGTTACCATGAAGACCACTTGATATTTCAACAAGACGAGGCACCTCCACATCATGCACAGCCTGTTAGGGCGTTTTTGGATAGAATGTTTCCTGGAAGTTGGACTGGAAGAAGAGGCTCTATAGAGTGGCCAGCCAGATCTCCAGATTTAACCCCACTCGACTTTTTCCTGTGGGGTCACTTGAAAAACGAAATCTTTGCAACCGAACCAGGATCTCTGGAAGATTTACCAAGGAGAATTATTGAAGAATGCCGTCGAATAACGCCGGAAATGCTACGAAATGTGAGGTCTCGTTTTGAACAGAACTTGTACTATTGTATGGAAATGAGTGGTAGACAGTTCGAACATTTAGTTCTTTGCGACAGTTGCTTTATCAGATGTTGTTTTTAATGATTGAGTGAATAAAAAGTGATTTCCCAACTTCAAGTTCCTATATCTCGAAAACGAATCGATAGAATTAATTTATTTTTGTTGTTTGATATTAAGAAGGAAAATACCTTTCAAATGAGGTATCACTTGCCATATGTTGCCATTTACAAATTTAGGGGTGGCGGTCACAGCTCCGAGGGATGGAATGTATTTCGGGTGAATTTCATCGCGAACGATGTCCCCCTCGAAAATGTAATTGACGTGTCCGAGCGTTTTTATATAATTCGTTTCTGCCGACCTACAGAGCCGCTGTTTCGTTTTCAATGGCCCACTCTGTATTTGAACGTAGTAACTCAATACTTATACCAAGGTTTTAACTCATCCCTCATATTGTTTTGATCTTGTAACAGGCTGTCCGACATTTCATCCTTTTGTTCCTCGACAGGCCATTCATTTGGGTTGGGTGTTGAGCAAGCAACTGCATATGGCTCCGCTGAGGTCCTGGTATTATTTGTACTACATGAGTGACTTGAGCATGATCTAATATCGGCATCGTCAAGTATTTCATCCACCAGGCCAATAACTTTTTGTCGAAATCTGCGACTTTGCTTGTCTGTCATTTTCCGTACATCCGGCAATAAACTACGAAAAAATGACATATTTGCATCTTCCTTTTTTAAATCGTCCTTTTCTTTTTTGTTTTGTCTCCTTCCGTTTTTTGGTCGTGTGAGTATGTTTTACACTAGCTTCTTTATTTGTTTCCCTGACGTTCTGGTTCGTTGTTATGTCTGACTGCGAATCAGGTACATTGACATCCTTACTTATTTGCGATTGGCAAGGTGGGTATTGTTTTTCAGTAATTCCTTGAGAGTTGCTATTTCCTTTCACAGAATTATCATCGCTATCAAGAAGTGTTTCCAGGTTGCCAGTACAAGGTTTGCTCTTGGTATAAGGGAGGATGAATTCCAAATAATTGGCTAAGTAATATTTTTTCTTTGCGTTACTTCCAGAGCCGCTTGGTGGTTTTCTTAGCGATCTTAAAAATGATCCTCAGATATTTCTCCATCGTTCACGACTGTTAGACACTGAAAAAAAAACGTTTGGTTCATAACATGATCAGGCGACTAAAGTGAATTATTTTTTAGTAATTTCTGGCTACAGGCGATAGTTTCAAAGACATTTCGTTCCAATTTTACTGAGGAGACAACACAATTGCAATAGACGGCAAGCATATTCGTGTTGAAAAGTTTTCCAATAGCGGTTCTATTAATTTTAATTACAAAGACTTCTTTCCATTGGTATTGATGGATGCTGCTGATGCTGACAGTTTGTTCACAACTATAGATGTTGGTGACTTGGGGTATAGTGTCAAAAAAATTACAATAAAGAAATTAGAAAGGCAAAACGGGAATCTTGGAGGAAGTTCTGCGAGAGCATATCCGACATACCTCTCTAGAGAGCCGGCCCATAAAATCGGGTCGATAAAACGACCGGACGGAACATTCACGACCTCTAGAAAAGAAACGTTAGAGCTTTTGATACAAAATCACTTTCCTGGAAGTCACTCTGGATAACGATCGACCTCCCATCTTTGAGGCGACCAAAAAAGAACGACTGGGAGGTCGCCAAGAAAGTTATCATAGCACCAGCTGTTGAATGGGTGATCAAATCATTTCAACCATTCAAATCTCCCAGCTCTGCTCCAAAACGGACTGGAATTACTTTTACCCATCCTCACTAAACTGTATAGAGATAGTCTGGCGTGGAACTACATACTACCCAGTTGGCTGGCAGCAAGGGTGGTATACATACCAAAAGTAGGTCGCACTGACCCACATCCCAAGTTCGTCAGACCAATTAGCCTAACATATTTCCTTCTGAAAGGACTTGAGAGGGTGCTGGATGTTCCTCCTGAACAACCACCAGTATGCCTACCAAACAGGCAAATCAACAGATTTAGGATTACATAACCTCGTTGAGAAAATCACCCAAACCTTGAACAAGAAAAAGATTGCGATGGCCGTATTTCTTGATATCGAAGGAGCATTTGATAATGCACTGCCAAATTCTATTGGATCAGCTCTGGCTGAAAAAGGCACAGAATCAACCTTCACCGGCTGGGTCTACGCCATGCTCATAAACAGAACAGCTACTACATCTCTACAAAACGAGTCCGTTTAGGTTCAAGGTCTGCAGGGGTTGCCCACAAGGCGGGGTACTATCCCTCCTTCTGTGGTCTCTCCTAGTGGACAACCTACTTAATGTCCTTGAAAGAAGAGGTGTAGAACTTCAAGCATATGCTGATGACATTGTCATCTTGGCAAGGACAACGTCGGGGGCGGTAGCTTCTAATATCCTCCAAAAATCGTTGAATGATGTACACAGTAGGTGCCAGAGGGAACAGATGTCTGTCAACCAGGAAAAGGAAACTGGAAGACCTAACTCCACTTTCTTTCAACGGCGAGGTCATTCCATTTGCAGAGGAAGCCAAATATCTAGGTATAATCCTGGATAAAAAGCTCACATGGAAAAAGTTATACACAAAGCCAAACTATCCTTATGGACATGTCGAAGGATTTGTAGAAAATATTGGGGCTTGAGCCCCAAACAAATCCACTGGATATATGTGATGATTGTTAGTGATGCGTTGTGGAGTAAAACACTTGTACGTTGATCTTGGTTTATTCCTGAAGTGTCTACTACATTGATGAGTGGACTGTAATACTTATTCTGTGAAAAAGAAAATGTAGAATTAGGATTTGAGGTGCTTACAGTCAACGAGAGAGAGTTCTGTCACACTCGACACCCTCTTGTCAAAAACCATCGGGCGAGTTTGTTTGATATCGGATCGGACTGGGGATTGACACACCGCTAAGAGGATAAATATTTACCATAGGCGTTTTAATGGAATTTTGCACTGTACAGTTAGACCAATGATCATATATGGAGCCATCGCTTGGTGGCCGAAAGCTTCACAGCGGACGGCCCAAGCAAAAGACAGGTCTGTCTAGCGATTACTGGAGCTATCAGCACCACACAGTCAGCAGCTATGGAAATCCTTCTAGATTTGCGTCCTCTCCATATTCTTCTGGAGAGAGAGGCTAGATGGACAACATAAAAAATCGTGCATATTACTAGTTGTACACAACAGGCTCATATGGAGGGTAGCAAAGTGATGACCGATATCGAAAGTCACAGTGTGGGAAAGATCTCCGATATAAAGCCTCCAACAGTCATCTGTAACCTGCAATTTAGCGTTCTAGTTCCAGATCGAGAAGAATGGGTCCTCCGAAAGGAGGAACTACTAGGAGAAGACAACTGTTGGTTCACAGATGGTTCGAAAACACCCTCGGGCACTGGTGCGGGTGTATACAGCCATGGACCTAGGACAGAGATGGCAACCTGCCTATGGTCCTACGCGACCGTATTCCAGGCGGAAATCCACGCCATTGTTTTATGTGCAGAGAGACTGGAGGAAACCAACCTCACACATAAAACAATAAAAAAAATATCGGACAGTCAAGCCACCTAAAAGCACTTAGCTCGTACCGACCAATGTCCAAGTTAGTGTGGAACTGTAAAAAAAAACTGTCCTCAGTAGAAAGATTCAACAATCTGTCTCTGGTCTGGATTCCTGGCCACTTCGACCTGGAAGGCAATGAGGCAGCAGGGGGCCGCAAAATATTTTATCGGACCAGAACCCGCACTTGGCATTTCCCCATGCTTTGCCAAACAAACACTGAATACCTGGACTGCAAGAAGAGTATCAGACTTCTGGCGTAACTTGCCAGGATTGGTCCATTCAAAGGCATTTATAAATCCTTCGAAGAACGTCACCAAACAATTGTTAGTCTCCAGTAGGGAAGACTTACGTTGTCTAATAGGCCTGCTTACTGGCCACTGTCGTCTGAATCACCACATGTCAAGACCAGGACCGACGGAAAATCCGGCATGCCGTGTAGGTCTTGAAGATGACGAAACACAAAGCACATCATTTGCGCCTGCCCTGCAGCGGACAGAATCAGGTTTTCGACGTTTGGCAGAGGCTCGCTCTTGCCATCGGACCTGAAGAATCATTCACCAGGTGAACTAATCGGCTTCGTAAAGAAGCTGGAATTATTTGGTGAAATATGAATTGGTGGGAGCCACAATAGGTCCTCACGGGTCGCAGTGGCCGTAAGAGACCCACTCACTTAAAACCTAAGCAAACCTAACCTGGTGTCAAAAACATTGTTAAAGCTGCTAAAGGATGACATAATACTTGTTTCTGCAACCATAAGAAAGTTGTGAAATACGAAAATAAAAATATTTCATAATTATTTTTTTTATAATTCTATTTTTTGAACTGCCACAATGACACTAAAGTTTCCATTTTGATAATTCTATATTTTCGAAATATGCAAATTCCTGGAAGTTGCACTATTAAAAAAGAAAAATATTTCCTTAAATACTTTTTTCCGTATTTTTGCAATTTAAACTGCCACAACAGCATTTTTTGAATTATTTATTTAATTTTAAGTCAAATGGAGTGGTTCAAGATAGAGATAATATTTAATATAAAACGAATTCACAAGTATTACAGAATGCAAAATGAAAATATTTTAGTAACATAATGGTGAGTTTTATATAGGTTTAGATATATAACTTAAAAATAGGTATATTATCAAATATTCTTTGAACCAATAAAACTTAATTTGATTTATAATCTTGCTTTGATCCAAAAGAAGGCATCATTTCACGTGATTCCAATTTTGCCCCTATTCCACCATCTCTGTTTTCATTACCACAAACTGTAGCTGAAGCTTCCGTCACAATTTTATCAGCACGTTCAACCGCTTGCGTGTGACATGAGCCGTTTTTTGGTGCCCATGTATTCAAAACGTATTCGTCCTGTGATTCAAATACATCCATTCTGGTGTTGAAACGATGACGTCATATTTAAAATGATTAAAAACGTATTCATAGAGTTTTGAAACCAAGTCGAATTCGTTGTTTTGTGATTGTCATAATTTATAATATTACCCCAAATAAATATTGGTACTGGGATATTCCACTAATAATCGTGAGAGTTTTATTGTCTACTGACTTTCTAACAGAAAAATTATTAGTTTAGGTTTGATTATTGAATCGCATTCGAAATTATGCATTCTTGCGGTTCGTGATAATAATGACGTCACGTAGAATCGTATTCAAATGCAAGATTGAATACGTTTTCACGCCAGAAAACACCGATGGATACGATTTTATTTCAGAGAACATCATTGATGTATCCGGATTTTTTACGATATCGATAAAAACTTCTACAGGTAACCCCATTGTTGAAGGCGGTTCAGTAATGACAGGAGTACTCCAATCAATCAAGTCCATATAGCTTGAGGCGTTTATATTCAGCGAATTTGGAACTTCAAATTGTCGTAGTGATTGCTGTATGTTAGAGCTTCGAACTTTGGAAAGTCGACCTACAGCAAGCTCTCGAATATGCTGTCTGGTATCTCCTAGCATTCCAAGCGGTATATTTTCAGGATGTGCAAAATATCGCAATATCACTGGATCAATCACATCCTTTTTCGGTAAATACTTAAATAACTGAATTGTTTTCCACACATTAAAGGCTCCCTGCAGGCATGATGGTTTTGTTTTAATAATGAACCAAATTGGACCATACACTTTTGAAATAAAAGTTACCAAGACAACCAAGTTTTCCGAAACGTATATCCGCAGTATACGATTAGCTGTTCTTAGCCATCGGGAATCCACAATTTTACCAGGGCTTCGTTTGGATAATTTTTCATCTATAATGTATTTTTGATCTGTGCTTAGATCAGTCTTAACAGAATCATTCAATGCCGGAACATTTGACTCAATTATGTTGGAGTTAACTGTAATGAAAAAATAAATAAATACAATAGTAAATAAAATTGAAATAAATAGATTACCAATGGAAATACTCACATCCCTACAATGCATGTCCAATAGGTCCACAGAAGCCCTTAGGCCCAGTTGTGCTGCCATCAAGGGAATTTATGAGATATCGCAATGGCAGTTCATTAGCATGCAACTGGCAAACAAACCATTGCAACGGTCTATTCAAATGTTTCTCCAATTGTACAATTATTCCCGCATGTTTTCCAACATTGACGTTCGTTCCGTCGCATCCTATCACTTTCAGCTCATATGTTGTGATATGAAATTCGTCCAAGTACTTCAAAATACATTTCATGATGTTTGGCGAAGTTCCTGATTCAGGACAAATATGCGCCAAGTATACCGGCTCTGGCATTCTTATGAGAGTAATGTGCTCTTCTCGAATTTTTCGCCGACGATTGTTTTCTATCTTTACGTCCATCAAAAAACAAGTCACGTAATAATGAATTTTGTGTGTTATCTATTATATTTTCACGTTTCTTCTAGCGCGACGAATCTTGTTTTTATCTATGATACTTTTATTATCCTCTTCATGTATAATACCAACGTCCTGTAGAACGGCTGAAGCTACTGTAGCCCCAGCTCTATCAGAAATACCATAACGATCAAGTGTTCTCGCTGGCACAGGTAGTTGTAATGAATTGTAGCGGATTTGTGAAGTTCCTTGATGTGGAAGTTTAAAACATGAAGATATAGAAAAAACTATTTCACCAAAATGTTTTGGCATTTTTTCTTACATATTTTTTTCATATGCAAATATTTGAATTTTGACCTTGAAATTTCGGTGCCCTTGTGGCAGTTGAAATAATGAAAATATGGAATACTTTATTTAACAAAAAATTTTCACTTCTAAGTCTTAAACACGTTTTGCATTTGCAGAATTTTCCCTTTATTTGAAAATCAGCTGTCATTGTGGCAGATGAAAACATTTAAAAAAAAATTGTGAAATTAAAAAAAAAAAACATTTCTTGGTTTTGCAACTTTTTTATAGTTGCAAATTCCCATTTTTGAAAAACACCGAAATCGGCCCACCCTATTACCCATGGGACTTCGTAAAACTCTCGCTAACTAATTTTTGACGGTGGAAGGATCAGTACCAATTCATAGTAACAAAACCTATTTGACATGTTGACCCTGGAATAGGCGAGGATACAAAAAATTATTACCGTTTCAAATATGCTTCAAAATACAATACGCATATATAAATGTATACCCAGAAAACATGTTTTGAGTCAAATTTTAATTACAGCAGTTTTCATTCGTTTTTGAAAATCAGCACATTTTGAAGCTACTAATATTGGCGTTCTTTGTGACGTAAACGACCGAGCAGCCAATATGCGTAATCGGGTTGATTGTGACGTTAAACGGCAATGTTGCCAAGTTTCTTAAACTATAAGTGTCAGAACTACAACACTATTCGTAATGTCAAGCGACGATGGCGGATTTGAAGGGTGTAAAAATGTTCGATCTGCCATTAGACTCCCATATCAGAGTTGATCTCTCTTTAATTTTGTCCCATCATTCATTTTCATTTATATTCATCATTCAATCTCCATTTTGCTTCTCATAAATGTGTGAGACTGATACGATATATTGTGAATATCTAGCAGTTTAGTGCTTCCAAATGATAAACTCGCACATCAATGAAAAATGGAAAACCTGCCCTGAACTCTGAACGGCAATAAAGTTTTGGCACCGTTTCATGTCAAATCGTGAAAACATCTCTTATCTAATTTCATTCCTTTTATTAGAAAGGTACAGACGACTAAAAATCAGCCATGGCAAAGGGGCTATTTTGTAATCATTGGAAGAGCGGCTATGTTATATCTACTTCTTTTATGAGGTCTGTGGGTACAGCTGCAAAAAAAGTACTGGTGACTGCTTTTCGGTCTTTTGGCTGTGACAGCTTGTAAGTGCGAGGAGTGTGAGATTACTTCAAAATCCAAAGTGTTTTACTTTCGCTTTAAAAATGGAAGGTTTCGAAAAAGGGACTAGTCAAAATCTTCCAGTAGTTGATGCTGGCATGGTTTTCGAATTTTATAGAAACCATCAAGATTTTCACTCTGCCGAATTTGGTTATGTTCAAGTAAGAAGACATAGTAAAAAATGCATAGTCAAAGCTAAAGTATCACCGGAACACAAAGTACATAGCAAAGGATACAATGTCTTTGTTGAAATTGATGAAGAAGGAGAAATGGTGCTGCACTGTCAATGTTTGGACTGTGCAGCTTCAGAAGGTTCTTAAGTATACATTTTTTGTTGCTGTATTAATAGTGAATAACATATTTTAAAACCACTTTGCCCGGGTTTTCGGGTTATTAGGAATAGACATGAACAATTTATTGCTATTTTCATTAGTGTTCAAACACTTGGGCACAAAACAAACTTTAAACGGCATTTAAACAGAATAATATAGTGTATGACATTACCAAATATCAGTTGACATTTGTTAGCAGTCCTTTTTTGCAGCTGTACCAGACAAACAGAAATGTACTATATATGTTACAATGTACCATTTCTGATTACCCTGTTTGTTATTTGTCGCAGATTTCTCGCATATGGAGGCGCGGCCTAAGATTTGAATATATGGCAACGTTGCAAAATTGATTGAAGCTGTCAACTGTGGGATTGGTAGATCGAGTGATAACGTCAAAACATTTAGCAATGGCGCTAAAAAAAACCATTTGAATTTTGCCGACATTAGAAAATAAAAATTACTAACAGAGTTTTCACAAGCTGTAAAATCCATTAAAAATATTTTGAAAATTTCATGTCCTCGCCCGTTGCACAGTGCGGTCTGAGAAACACAGGAACTAATTTTTCTCAGTATTAACAAAGTGAAGTATTTTTCATACTAAGATCATTGTTCTTAGATACCATTATAATAAAAGAATGTCTAAAAAAATTATCAATAAAAAATATTATGCTTACTTGGGATTTCACGGACCCCACTGATCAGTTCTAAGGGTATAGCTCCGAATTTGAAATTAATAAACATATTTTGGCTTACCTGTATCTTTTACTTCTTCCGCCACCTCCTTCCAAGCTTTTTCCGTAATATTTCTTTTACTATATTCCGTTAAACTGTAGTTCCATATGCAAGGGTGATGTTCGATCGCCTTAACAAAATTAATGTTGAATATTGGGTCTTCAGTAGACATGCAGTTAATGTTTTCAGACATGTGCATGCGCTGCATTGGTGTGCGATGGTTCCGACGACACCCACGTGATTAGATTGTATTTTTCATGCGGCACAAGTCGGTATTTACCTCATGTCGTATGTTGCATGCTGCGTGTTTGATGCATCCTTGGTGGGCGACCCGACTCAATGTAAAGCGCGGTATTTTGAACTGCTGTGATGGAGTTATTTAATACATTGTTGTGTTATAAAGTGTAATAAATGAACAATAATTAGTTGAGTAATTTTCATAAAAACGGATCCAGTTTCGTAATAATATTAAACAAATAAGAAAATATAGAGTAATGAATATTTGTATACAGTCCGTCAACACCGCTTGAATTTCGATAATATTTGGCAAGTTTTAACCCTCTATTACATGAATTTAAAAAAATCGTTGAAAAGATATACAGTGCTCGTCTAAAGACCGTTCCCCCCTACTAATTTTTGAACCACCTGGTATATCGCAACGAAATTTGGAGGGCTCAAATAAGAGATGAAAACCTACTTTTTCATGAGAAAATCACAGCTAAAAGTTTTGAAATGGCGGCTGAGCGCCAACTTCAATAAAAAATTTAAATAGAACACCCCGTATATTATTCCATTTTCTAAATCTGCTCATAATTCTCAACTGTTTTCTCTAATACACTTCAATCCTAAATTCAATTGTTTTCGAAATATTAACGTTTGAAAAGTGACATTCCGGTTTAGAAAGAAGTATGGATTTTGGTCACTTCCGGTAAAACATTTTGCTAACTAAACGTTGTTATTAATTGTAGTTAAATCTCTTAATGAATTCGACTAATAAGAGGCGTCAAGAGAGTTTATTAAGGATAAACAGTACCGCTTACCGAAAAATCTCGAAGACTAGGAATGTGTTCTGTAAATTAACAATCAAAACAAATTAGTTAGCTAAAAAATTATAATTTATTTTTGAATAACACTTTTATTCAACCCCAACAATTATTTCATCAAGTGTTCAATGTGGCCCCCTCCTAAATCTTGACAATAAAGTGCCCTATTAAAATAGCTTCTCTCACGTTGATGAAAGTATGTTCATCTATTTCTTCACACGTATCTATTATTCTGCGTTCCAACTCTTCTATTGTTTGGCATTCAGTGGCGTAGATTTTCGACTTCAGATACCCCCAAAGGAAAAAATCCAGAGGTGTAAGATCCGTAGATCTTAGTGGTCATTATGTACTTCCCCTGCGACCTAACCATCGCCCAGGAAAGTTTATATCGAGGAACTCTCTAGCCATGCGATCGAAATGGGGAGGTGCCCCCTCCTGCTTAAATATTATTTAACGATTTTCAAACTCTTCCTGATTGTTTAATACAATTTGTCTTATTCGAGGTTCAATTTCAGTTTCTAAAAGATTTCTGTAAAGAACTCCTGTAAGATTGCCTCTGATGAAAATCGGTCCAACAACGCGATTGCCCAAAATCCCCGCCCAAACATTCACCTTTTTAGGAAAGTGGGTATGTCCCTCTCTAAAAATATGCGGATTAGTATCGCTTCAGTATCGTACATTCTGTTTGTTGACTTTTCCATTAAGAAAAAAGTCATTCGTCTGCAAAACATACACGTTTTAGGAAGCCCCGTTCTCCTTCAATTGTTCTTGTTAACCACTCACAAAATTCAACCCTCCGGTCTGGATCATCCTCCGTGAGAGCATGCAGGATTTTCATTTTATAGGGATGAAACTTTCCTTTTTTTATGACTCTTTGGACACTTTTTGAACTTACTCAACAGGATTCAGTTACTGCAGACGTCGACTGAGTCAGATTGATTACCATTTCAGCAAAAATTTCTACCTTTTTTTCTTCTGAAAGAGGAGGTCTTCCTGATCTTGAAGCATCTTTCAGCGTACCAGTTGCTTGGAGCTTATTTAAAACTTTGCGCAAATATGACCTCGAAATAGGATTCTCGGAAATATATCATTAAACATACGGACTGCTAGATGATAATTTCTTCCAGCTTCTCAAAATATCAAAACTGCTTCAAATTTATCGTCTAAACTACGAGCCATGATCACACTTTTCATAAAAGGATTTGGGCGCTCAACGGACTATTTGACAGTTAGCAGTTCAGTTTGACAGTAAACCAGATGTTACCGCGATAACGATTTTTTCCAATGCAATCTTGATTGAAAGCAACATAGTGTTTTTGGTTGGGTTAGAAATGACCAAAATGTCACTTTTCAAACGTTGATATTTCGAAAACAATTGAATTTAGGAGTAAAGTGTATTGTAGAAAACTGTTGAGAATTATGAGCAGATTTCAAAAATGAAATAATATACGGGGTGTTCTTTTTAAAAAAAATATTGAAGATGGCGCTCAGCCACCATTTTGATACTTTCAGCTGTGATTTTTTCATGAAAAAGTAGGTTATTATCTCCTATTTGAGCCCTGCAAATTTCGGCGCGATATACCAGTTGGTTCAAAAATTAGTAGGGGGGGAACGGACTTTAGACGAGCACTGTATATTTTATTGATTTATGTGAATATACATCATAACTGACCAAGTGAATAATTTTTTTTACTTGAAGTGTATTTTGTTCAAAAAATATTAATCATGCACCACAGCAAGATTATAAAAAATGTAGACTTTGGAAATTATTCCGAAGTCATTTATTTTAGACGTTCAAGTTACAACAGGAAATTCCTTGAAACATGTTTTTGTATAAAAACATGAATAAACACTTTACGCATTTTACTCTTGACTTTCCACGACAATCTGATTTCTTGCATTTTTCTGTGGCCAATGTGACACCTGATCTGATTGAATATATATTGATTTGGTCTAGGTTCATGCATTTCCTTTTTGGTGGAGCCTCTGGGCGGCCTATATTTCTGTTTTCCAATGAAACACCACGATTGCACAGTTGCTTGGCCAGAACTGCTTTGAAATAAAGTAGAGGCACTACTTCTTCGTATTTCAAGTAACCAAACATTGACCACAGAGGCGTCCAACATATGACAAAAAAATCTATGGTACCGCTTCCTGCTTTTTATCTGTATGGGGTGGAAGTCAACTCCGCCCATATGTTTGTCAGATTCATTGGCGATACAGGGCAAGGTATATATTTTTTCTCGTTTTCAGATCGAAATAACCGTTTTACTTGGGCTAATGGTTCTGTACCACAATAATATGAGATCAGTGACACAATTTTATTGTCATTCCATTGGACGGCACGGATTTCAATTTGCTAGAGTGAAGCTGTTTGTTCTAATATAATACCCCTTTCTCTTCGTTTCATATCTTTCTCAGAAAGGCCTTTATAATTCCGCAATCTATTTGTATGTACAATAGTTACTGATTTTGTATTTTATTTTTTGCTTTTATTATGCTACCAAAGGGGGACTAGAAAAATTATTGTCATAATAGAGCTTGTAGTGCTTATCTTTAAGAATTAAACGAATTATTCCTACTACCACGTTACTTGCAGCTCCAAGATTGGGCTCATTCGGAATTTCAATGTTGTTTGAAGTTATTATTCAGATTAGTACTCTCATATTATGTAATTATATGACCCTGTATTTATTAATATTGTTGAAGTTACTTATGTCAAGTTAATGTCAAGTTATTATATTCTGTTTTTATCTACATTATATTTCCAACTAAAAGTGGCCCAGGGGCGCGCCAAGCCATGCGGCCGCCTGTGGGCAAAATATAATTTTACACCCCTTACCCCTTTTTCAGTTGAAATTTATACATGGGTGGGTACACATAAATAAAATTGAAATAATTGCTAATACCTATATTTAATTTTGATACTGATACATCAGATAAGGGGGTACACACAAAATTGAAATAATCGCTATTACTTACCTAATTTTGAAATGAAATATGTGTTAATTTATATACCGTATAATGTATAATCTATCATCTATAATTTTAAATCATCATTATAATTTGATGTTTGCAAATGAAAGAAATGAGTATTTCCGAAAACTCAAATAAAAAAAAGTGTACTGATTTTAATCAGCATGATACATGACTACTCATCCCCATAACATTTAGAAGATCTTGACGTCTTAGACATAAGGATTAACGAAGAATGTAAAAAAAGCAAAGCAATAACAGAACTGACAAAACAATAAAAATGTTACATAACAGAAAAAAAAGAACAAACTAACTTATTGGAAGCTCTCTTTTCTTCCTTTTTTTTCGTCAAAATCTTTAATCAACTCGTCTAAAGGAATACAATCCATAAGGTCACTTTCTATGGACATAATTGCCAAATTACTGAGTCTCTCTTGTGCCATAGTTGATCGTAAAAAAGTTTTTATTAATTTTAATTTTTAAAAGGACCTTTTTCCCGATGCTACAGATACTGGTAGCGTTAAAAAAATCGTATTGCCACTGCAGTATTTGGAAATGTTGAAATTAAATTGTTCTCTAAAATATGTTGAAGAATTAACTGAGGATCTTACTCATTTTGCTCTGGTAAAGGGCATTTTAAACAAATAATTTCCTCAAATAAGTCATTTGCATCAATATTTGATTCCTTACGTGCTTCATCTTTCAAATGAAATGATAACTTTTCACACGAGTTAATTCTTAATTCTTCTTCATTCAAGCTGAACATTTGATAAATGAATCCAAAAATGTTAATAAATTGCTCCAACCCCTTGAACCTTTCATTAAGAGATGATAAGGTCGTATATAGTATAGAGAAGAATACTTTTACTTTGTAATTCATTTTCGGGTCTGTTATTGGTTCGTCAGTACTTTCATAATCAAACTGTCTTTTCTTTTTTCTTTGACGAACTGTTTGTGAAGATTTGGTTCAATTTCTAATTCTTCGGCCAGCTCCCTGGCGTCTACAAGAAGTTCGCTAAATCTCTTATCATCTCTTAAGTCTAAAAAAAATGTTTTTATTTTGTTTAGACAGTCTAAACAAGCTCATAGATTTATACTTTGATTCTGCATTAATTTACTTAGAGAATTGATTTCAAATAAAATATTGTACCAGATTACTACAGAGCATAAAAAAATGTAGTTTTGGATTTTTGTTGCGAGCGATCGAGCTAGGTGTGGTGTACTAAAATATTTTGAAGATGCGGATGCATCCATTACTTTTAAAAGAGCATCATAAACCTCACCAATGTCATACCTCAAAGGTTTTATAGCGTTTATTCTACTGGACAGCGTGTATCAGATAGTGGTTTTAAAGTTAAATCTGTAAGGCACGTTTTCAAAATTGACCACCTTTTGGTTGACGCGAAAAAAACCACATATATCTCTTGAACAATGTCAAAGAATCCGGACATCTCAAAAGAAATTTTAGCAGCATCGTTAAATTTAATGAGTGCGCCGAACAAGGAACAAAAAATGCTCGCGGGTTTATATTTAAGATTCGTGTTTGTAATCCACTGTGTATTCCACGCATGTTTGCTCCATTATCATATCCTTGTCCTCGCAAATCATATATACTTAAATTTAATTCTACTAATAAATATGTCACATAGTTATTCAAGCCAGCACCAGTAGAATCAACTATAGGGCAAAATAAAATGAAATGTTCACGTATTTCCATTTTTTTCGTCAACTCGTTTGATGAAAACAAACTTCAAAACTACACTTAATTGTTCCGTATGACTCACATCCGGTGTACAGTCGAGGGTTATAGAGTAATATTTATGTTTCCTTATTAGATCTAAAATAGTAGTTCTTACTTTTGAGCCGATTAAATTTATCAATTCATTTTGAATTTTATCGCCTAAATAGTTTGTCATACCGCTACCGCTGCCGCTGCTTTGATTTCTATGTGTGCGTCGAACATGTTGCTCCATTACAGAATCAAATTTGGTGAACGTTTCTATCAATTTTAAGAAGTTTTCGTTATTATTTTCATATAATTTTTTAGATCTACCACGTAAAGCTAAACATTGACGACATAAAAACTGCATTGCTGAAATTATTCTTTCAATGACACGATACCAGTTTTTTTTTACATGCAATGAACGTAATTGACTTTCATTTATAGTAACTCCCGTAGATAACATATTTGATAAGTTTAACCAAGATCCGATATTTTTTTTATGGGAGTCACTCTTTTCGTGTCTGTTTAGCACTAGTGACAAATGTTTCCAAGCAGAACACCCTTCCTTATTAGACAAGTTGGTCAAAGACTTACCAAAAAGTTTGCAACAGAAACAGTAAACCGCATCTCTTGTTGTTGAGTAAATCAGCCACTCTGAGGAACAACTAGGGCGAGCATCGTCGGTATTTTCAAGTTCAGGAAAAACACTTATTTCTGACGCTTTCAAATATTTCTTCAAAGAATCAGCTAATCAGCGGAACTGATGACCTGACAATCGTTTTCTTTTTTTGCCCTTTTCCTTAAAATAGGAAATGTCATATTGTTAGCAATCTTATTTACGTTTTTGGAAAAAAAATTCAAACGTTAAATATCTCGAAAACAGATGAGTTTTGATATAGGATATGTTACATGGTGATCTATTTGAAAAAAATGTGTTTTACATCTGTCTTTACCAACAAATTGGATAACATTTTTTGAACACCCTGTACAACATTTGTTGAAAATAAATATGTATTAGTATGTATTACAGGACCTTGAAAAAAATTACCTAAAAATACTTTACAATTAGTAGTTGGTAGTTGCAAGGTAAAATTATTGGCCATATTGTTAATTGCCTTTCATGGGAAAGTATTTTTAAATGTCAAATATCTCGAAAACTACTGAGAACATGTTTCAGAAATTGTAATTAGAATTAAGCGTAGAATAGTAGAAATATACCTTATTTAGTTTTAGTTACACTACTTTCCATTTTTTACACTGAAATATTCACCTCACTAACTAACTAACTATCTAATCAACTAATCTGATTTGCAGAACAAACTAGAATGACCCATTTTACAAAATCCAAACATATTTATATTAATTTTAATTCTTTGCGGCTTTTGACAGACGACTTTTAAGCCTTTCTCGAATAAAAATCGCAATAAAAACATTTCTCTATATGTACTCTCTTTTTTTTATACTTACCGTTATAATCCATCCAATATCAATTGCAGAAGCTGTTTCTATAGGGAGCAAATAAAAACTCACTTCGCTAACACGAGCGTATGTGCGAAGAAACGGAACGAAAAATAATCTGTACTACTTGTATACAGTCTCCGTCGGCACAAAGAGCCCGCTGGTCAACGTGGACTTGAGTGACTGCTGTCTGTTCTACAACCGATTCGTCTGGGCTAATCAAGTCGGACATCAATGCTTGCAGGTGTGTCTATACGATGGGAGGTCATAAATCACGCGTTATATTTGTGTTTTAATAGCTCTGAAAGATTAAAAACCAGTAGCGTCTGTGGTCTTGGTGTGTGCCGATCAAAATACGTTTTAGGATATTCTAGTTTTGTTGGAAAATATGGCTTTTTTTCGACCATGGGAAAATGCAATTGCTCAAAATAATAATGAAATTTTTTCATTTTTCATTATTTATGAAGTATTTTTAAAATCTTAAAATATCTAAATAAAATTAGTTATCTCCGCCACTGCTGCTCACAGGATTTCGCCGCAAGACTTTTTTATGCTTCTGCAATTGATATTGGGAAAACTAGTTTTTTTGTTTTTTTGCATTTCAGTGTCTCTTTTTTTGTTTTCCTGTTCTGAAGTCTTGCTAGAGGAATATTATCTTCAGGATCCTCTCCAGAGTATTCCGACTCAAAATGATCCACATTCTGCAGCTGTAGAAGTTCTAAAAAGTCTGAAAATTCAGAGTCCGAGCTTCCACAAGAAAGTTCCATTATTTTATATTCGGTAGCTGCTGACTTTTTACCATAAAATATTGGAGGAGCAATGGGATCCATATTTCTAAGAAAAAAATATATCAATTAGGATGATATATGCATAATATTCCCAAGTGGGAACAGAAAAATGTAGGATCAAATCAAGGAAATCTAACAATTTCTCATTACTCCTGTTTACTAACAATGATTATCTATTATTTTGAGTAAGAAAATAATTGTAATTAATCTGACACATTGTTGACACATACCTGTTTTTTCAATACAAATATCACAATTCCAAAACGGCTTACACACATAACCTATGAATGTCAGAACCATTTATATGAACTGAATAAATTTGTTAGCTTTATTACACTGTTTTTCTACACCCGTACTATAATAATACACTTATATGCCCATAATCCGTTCCATAATGAGATCCATTATGATACAGATTTTCCATAACGACACAGATTTTTAATCAATAGAAACCCATAATTTTTCAATCAAGCATGCTGTGCATTTGACGTTTGTCCTAGATTCCTATCTAATTGTTTTATTTGTCAAAATCAGTAGGTATTAAATTTTCGTAGAATATAGCTGAACTTCGATAATTATATTATCAAAATGTCTGATATCAGCGATATAGAAGAATTACATCGACTCCTCCACACATATCGGAGAAAGCAGAAAATGCAGTACAAAATATTTTACCCCAAAAATCTGGGAAAGTGTACGAAAAACTATATCAACGGTTTATGGACTGGAGAAATACAAATAATATTTCGACATTCTCCGAAAATGTTTTGATTGCTTATTTTCAAGAATTGATGGAAACTATGAAATCATCTAGTACATGGGCACATTATTCAATAATAAAATCGTTGGTAAATATCAACCATAATAAATAATAAACTTTATTCAGAATGAAAAAATACAAAAGCAAAGTTTTAAATATAAAATAATATTAAGATGAAAATCTTGATTGAAGCCCGGGACTCGAAGTGATGGCGCATTTGCTGTTTCAGTTGGAGGAAAACCCGGAAAAACCCACAACACCATCAGAAATCAGATCATCAACTTTCTCATAGAAAAGGACACATGCTCCCTGGGAGCTGAGAGAATCAATCTTGGAAAATACACGGCAGTCATCGAAGAGGTGCCAACAATTAGAATAAGGGTGTTTGCAATATGGAGTATAGTGTCCATTGGAAATGCTGCCGCTATGATTAGATATGGCGTAGATATTATAAAGAGTATTCATTCCATCCTGAGCAGAATATTGGTCCAAATTCAAATTTTGTATGGGAAAATTAATCACATTGTCCAATTTACTGCCATCAGTCGAAGAAACACGTTTTAAATGTATAACTAAAATTTTTGGAAATGTTTGTATACGAATCATCTTTTTGGATTCCCTTTTCATTCCATAAGTTGAACAGTATGGGCTCGCATCGTTAGTCAAAGTCTCCTCTTCTGTCAACAGTTCAATACATTGTGTTAAATTCACGACTTCATAATATAGACATTTCTAAATATAAGAAGCTACAAGCTTTATTAAAGCGAAAGTCCGAAGGATACGTTGGAAAAAAATCAAAAATATTTTCCCCTGAACAAATAAAAACGTTTATCGACGAAGCACCCGATGAAAAGTTTTTATTAATAAAAGTAAGTATCTACCTAACATTGCATTTTTAAAATTTTTGTCATGATTACATTTTCCATTCGACTCACGCATGATATATTTCATTAATGTCGAGAAAACTTGATAAGTTAACTCGTGGCGAAGCGGGCTAAGGCGCTAGATTTGAACTATAGACTACAGTATGAGACGCGGGTTCGAAGCTAGCCTAGGTCATCCTGCTTTTTATTTCATTTTTTCTTTTCTTTATTTCTAATTGTGGTATTTTTTTAATTTATCTTTTTGTTTTAGGTAGCAATGATTTTTGGAATAATGGGAGCATGTCGAAGGCATGAACTACATGACCTAAAATGTGAATGGAATCTTAATTGTTAATGTGGTAGAAACTAAAACAAAAGTACAACGAACATTTACAATTACCGGTAAATACTACGAAATTAGTAAAAAATATATGAATCTATGGCCGAAAATTTGCCCCACCCCTTCTTTTTTCGTTAATTATTTTAATGAAAAATTCACAATTCAAAACATTGGTATTAATAGATTTGGTAATTTAGGGAAGCAAATAGCAACATATTTAAATCTGCCCGATCCGAATTTATATACAGGGCATTGTTTTCGAAGGACATCTGCAACCGTATTAGTTGATGCCGGTGGTGATATTACTGCATTAAAACGTCATGGTGGCTGGAAATCCAATTCAGTGGCGGAAGGCTACATAGAAAATTCGGTTCAGAATAAAATCAGCATTTCCAATACAATATTGAACTCTATTGAGACTAGTAATAATGAAATAAATGAAAATATTCCTTCCACTTCCAGATCAGTAGGACCTGGAATAAACTTTTCAAACTGCACAATAAATAATCTTAATATTTTTAAGAAATCAGATTAATTACAATTATTATGTTCAATAGAATGTTTATAGTTTTCCTATATCCATGGTAATACCCGAGGTAATACCATTAATTACAATTTTGTAGAATTTTTTATAGAAATATGAGTAATTACTGTTATTGTGTTCAATACACATATAAATATAATATTTATAGTTCTTCATTATTTATCGGGTGTAGAAAAAATAGCGTATGCAACTCTCATGTTATGGTTATTAATACACTCGCATAAACCATACGAAACTCGCCTTCATCTCGTTTCGTATACCGGTTAATGCTCGTGTATTAATAACCATAATTACATGATCGTTGCATAATATATTATTATTGCAGTGTTGCCTATTGGCAAGTAGCGGACTACGAAGGGAACTATATATGCATAACGGGTTGATAAATAATGCCTCCAGGCTTTCCTTATGGAATTTTCTAAAATTGTGTTCCCAACTGGGAACTTTATGCAATAGAGTGTTATTAGTCAATAAATTGCGTTCAACGTGATGATATTTAAAACAAGCTTGAATTTAACTTTGCAAGTGCTTCTGTTTTATACAAACAATTTAGTTGGATATAAAACTTGCCAAGTTATACATTCAATATCAAAGAACGTAACAAATTTTCTTTTAAATCAATTGAAAAAAGTTGTAAATTCCTATAGTTATGATTTAAGGAACTGCTATGGAATTTGGCACCCGTTCTCAGATCTCAGATCTCAACTGTTTTATTGGCCATTTTCACATTTATGTTTTTTATGAGATATCATTAATTTTTGAAAAGTTTTATACTTTTATTTATCTAAATAAATACATGACCTTCAATGTTTTTCTTGCGTTTACGCTGCAACGTTTTTTTTTTCATTCTTAATTTCTATATTTTCTATTACGGTATCTCTTAGATGTCTGGCAAGAGTGTACACCTGCACTAGCTAAAGTTAACAGAAACATAGGCTCAATCCAAAAATATGGTATGGTGAATTACCATGAAAAAATAATTCGCTTTCGTTTTCGGTTATGAAAACTAGTTTCGGACACTGCATTCCACAGCCACATCCTGATAATTTTGATGCTCCGCCGGCTGGAGTAATGTACTCACTAACTCACTAATGGAAATAGCCTTGAAGGTCCCCTCGACATATTTCCCTTGACGCTCGACGCCCCAAAGAGTCTCTCCTCCAACC
Source organism: Gonioctena quinquepunctata (assembly GCA_018342105.1). Lineage (NCBI taxonomy): Eukaryota > Metazoa > Arthropoda > Insecta > Coleoptera > Chrysomelidae > Gonioctena > Gonioctena quinquepunctata. Next base: position 8,000 of record JAFIRS010003309.1, on the reverse strand, counting down.
CTAACCCTCAAAAGGGCGAATATTGATCACTGAAGCACAATTATGTTCATTCGCTGTAGTTGTGAGCAGGTTTTTGCTTCTTCGGACCAAATATTTTGAGGTTTCAGCTACTTGTTATTTCCGGAACTGACTAAAAGGCTCTTGGAGAGATCTCGTGTTATGATTTTAAATGAATCGGCCAGGTACAAGCCTTCCACAATAAGTGTTCCGTACCAGTGCAAAGTATGCAGCTATACAGGGGATTCTTGTCGAGCGTTGGCTAAAAGTATTCGAAGAACCCTAAATAATGAAAAGATTTTTTTCGAATTGGGTTTTCGGATATGATCATTTCATCCAGGATCCATGAAGTTTCGATGCATTTTGTGCCATAAAGGATACTAGAATCTTGTTTATACTTTTATGACGATAATTTGAAAGAACAGTAAAACCTTGTGGAACAACCAAGCGAATTCAGTATTTCGATTATTGAAAATATTTATAAAAAACCGAGACCGGTCTGTCTGTTATCAAATCTTGCAAGTTAAAATTTGACCCACTTCTAATAGTCCGATTGATTTGAAATTTGGCAGGTGTACATAATTCCGGTGTTGAATTATGAAATTTTGATTGGGAAAAAAACAAAATGGCGGCTGCAATATGGCGGACAATTTTTATGATTATGTTCCGATTCTATTCAAAATTGGTATCTAGGTTTTCGGGGTCGGAGTTTATGATTTTTTTGTCGAAATTCAAAAATAAATTGGATAAAAATTACTAAACTAGTTATTCAACATCATAAATACTAAAAAATGAATAATCGAAAAAAAATATTTTTAAAAACAAGCTTTTATTAGTTGTTAATAAAAACAGAAATAAAATGTTGAAAATGAAAATTATAAAAAAAACATTTTTAAAGGCAAGCTTTCATACGAATGCACTAAAAGTAAAAAATAATGTATTTCATTGTTTGATCTATAAGTCCGTAAAATAAAGGCATGGAGTAATGAACCGCTCAGATGCATCGATTTCATAGACGTACCGTACAAGCGATTGGACTGAAGGCAAACTATTGGAGTGGCTTAGCTCAAAAAACATTGTTTTTCCCACTGATCCACTAAAAAAAGAACTTTATAGTATCGCTCAAATCTACAAAAACAAGTATAAAAAGTACATCGTTGACGGACTAGCCGCCTCACGTGGAATATCAGTACTTCGACTTCCCCCGTATCACTGAATCCCATAGAACTAATATGGGCTCAAGTGAAAAATAATGTAGCCCGGAAAAATACAACCTTTGAAATAGAGGATGTTTAGTTATTGTTTGAATGTGCGGTTAATGAAGTGACCAGCGACCATTGGAAAAAATGCATTGACCATGTTATCAAAATAGAACAAGAAATCTAAGAAGGTCGTGAATCACCAACCACTTGAGTTATCAGCAGGCGGTGGATTCTACGCAGAGTTGTACCTGTCCTAGATATTAAATTTTGTTTTATAGGTAGGTATAATGATATTGGATTAAGATAATTATTAAGAAAAATCGCTTGAATATAATTGAGAATTGTTTATTTATATATAATATATATATAATATATATATATATATATAAATTATATTATATAATAATATATGATATACCTAATTAATGTAAAATGTCAAACTTTATACTTTATAAAAAGTTCAGTTTCTCGATAAAAGGTATTTATAAACAAAATTACTCACGAAGATCAGTTTCACTTTCACTGTCGTCATCCAAAATGATAATAAACTTTTTAATTTTTCTGGTCACAGGGGCATCAACTACATCTACCATCTAAAAACACTAAAGGCACATCTTAGTCAAGCTCGTATCACACTAACAGAAAACCTAATTCTTTACTAGTTAGTTGAAAAACTGCAGCATTCTAAACACTGAACAATTTGGGTTTCAACAACGAAAAAGCACAAGCGATGCTATCTTTACATTTCTCAATAAACTCTACACGGAAATGAATCGGAGAAAAGCTTGCGCAGCAATATTTTGTGATTTGTCAAAAGCTTTTGACTGCGTAAATCATGAAATTTTGCTGCGTAAGCTACAACTCTATGGTTTCAGAAATCAGAGCCTCAAGTGGGTGGAATCGTATTTACGCCAACGAACCCAAATTGTTAGAACACACAAATTATCTGACACTTGTGCCATTCGATGTGGAGTTCCTCAAGGCTCTGTGCTTGGTCCCATTTTATTTCTGCTATATTTCAACGACCTGGCTACCATTACATCCGATGGATCATTCACAATATTTGCAGATGATACTACCATTCTATGGAATGATGAAAATGTTGATAATCTACGCTCCAAAATGACACGAGACATATCAAAGATCAAAGAATGGTGTGATGCCAATTTACTATCTCTCAATATTATTAAAATTAACTGTTTATCTTATCAATGTACAATTCCTGATATCCCTCTAGGACAGGACACGATAACCAATTTAAGTATGACTAAATTTCTCGGTGTCTACATTGACAAACAATTGAATTTTCAGCATCATGTCAAGCAGTTGGGAAAAAAACTTGCTTCCGGTTGTTATGCAATGCGCATAGTAGCCAGGGAATTGGATGTAGCAACAGCTAAGGTGGTTTACCATGCACTAATTGAGTCGCATATTCAATATGGAATATCGTTCTGGGGCACTTGTAATAAAGAAAATTTTAATTCAATCTTCGTCCTGCAAAAACGGGCTATCCGCTATTTATCTAAAGTAGGATCAAGAGTATCATGTAGGTCACTGTTCAAGGACAATAAACTGTTAACTCTCCCCTCTTTATACATTCTTGAAACTGCCTGTTTGGTGTTCAAACACAAATCATTGTATCAAGTCAATGAGGGAATCACCCGCCAAAGAAACCACTTGAAACTCCCTATTCCCTCAAGTAGGTTAATCGTAAACTCTCTGATCTACAATGCTGCCAAAATATACAACAATCTCCCACTGGACATAAGAAACATCGAAAACTATAACCTATTCAGATCTGCTGTTAAAAAAATTCTCCTAGAATTAGTAATTTATGAAATAGAGGAGTTTTTCTATACTACCTTGATATAAGCACACCTAATGACATTAGTTTACTCCATAAACTGTTTTCAACTTCTAACTACTTTCACCTACTGTACTCTATTTTTACTTTTTTTTTTCTAACTTATACTGTGATGCCTATTACCATTTATATAGTTCTAGCTTAATTTTAGTGTGTATGTACATGTAATTATACAATTATAACACAACTCTATTCAATGTTTTATATCTATTCAATGTTTTATATATATATTTTTATAATTATCTGTAAAATCTAGCAACTTTGTATGAGAATGATATTATAGCTTTGTCTATAAGAATTTTTGTTCTTCCGACAATAAAGCATACTTTGATTTGATGATTTGATTTGATTTATTTATAGGCAAGAGATGTTCATGAATTGGTATTTTGAAATGAAATGCCATATGTTTCATTCGAATTTTTTATCAATTTGAATTATTAAAGAGGTAGTGGTAACAACTTTTATGTTAATCCAAAATGAAAAAGTTTACTTATTCCTTACATTACATTATTCTCGAGTATATCACCAACTTGAAAAAAACTTTCCTTCAGATAATACTCGACGAACTCCTGCTCAACTGTCCCGAGAAAAAGGATGAAGTTGTACAAGCTTTGAGTCTCCTAGTTCGTGAAGATAGTGAGAAGAAAAGGAAATATGTAGCAAAATACCTCCACTACTTACATTTTCTCGGGATTCTGTTATTTTTCGATGTCAAGTTGATTTCAAAGAATCTTAAGAAAGAGTCTTGCTGAGCTTTTCAGATTTGTTCAGGGATATTATCTTATTGATTATGAACATTTTTTTATTCCAACGAACGTGTTTATGAAGAAACAAATACCTACTAAATGCATTGAGAAAACTCTGAGTGAAGGGTAATTAAACAATATTAGAAAAAGTTTAGTATTCTATCGCGGATGGTAAACTATCATTTTATCGACTCAAAACTCGTTGTCAAAGTAACAGTTTATTTGAAATAGTGAAATAAAATAGTATATTGTTTTACGAGTGACGAAAGTAAAAAAAAATTAAGCGGGAGAACAGTTTACCAGCCGAGGCTGGTAAAGTTCAAAACATTTTTTCGACGTGTGAAACACTCAAGCCCCCGAAATTCCAAAAACTTAGGCTACCTACAAACGTTAATATTAATATCATTAAGAATTTGTCGCACTAATGAAGTAATTAACTTCCCTTAGTCATTAAGTATTTGGAGTCGGGTGCATTCTTTAAGAAAGTGTGTATCTCATCAAAAGAATTTTTTTTAGACTTTTAAAACCATCAGATTTTCGTTTAAAAAAAGAACGTAACTTGGGATATTTACTGATATCGATATTATTTTTAATCGATAAAGTGGTTCTCAACATCGAATACATAGACCATAGCGTCGATGACTTAAATTTTTTTGACAACCATCCAAAATACGCAAGCAGCACAGTTTCCGAAAATGAATTTACGTGATTATCAACTATGCAATTCATGAATTTTGCATATATTTCTTCATATCTCTTTTTAGATACTGGTAATAAATCCGAAGAGCTTTCCTCAGCTTGATTTGCTATTTCTGTTGGTATATTTGTAAAATCTAAATCACCTTCTGTATCATAAATTATGATAACTTAAAAAACTAACAATGCTTTCAGTGCGAACTGACAAGTCTAAACAATTAACGAGAAACGTCAGACTAATGAAACCAGGCAACTAGATATAAATTGTTTTTAAATATCGCGGTATTTTTACGATTCTATTTTGCTTTTTAATTAAACAAAAGTAAATAAAAATGCATTATAATTATAGAAATGATTCCTCTCTTTGTTTATTATTAATTTAAAGTCATCAAAACATTATATACGAGGGCGGGAAATGAGTGAAAATATAAATTTAACTTTCGTCTCTAGAAACGAAAGTTAACGTTATGAGAATTTCTCTCACTTGCGACGGAAATCACGTTTTCGCTGAAGGTATTCTATTACAAAATGACGTCTTTTCGTAAAGGGTTGTAGAAAAATATTATTATCCACTCAGATGTCAATTTTAGCCACTCATATTTCAATTTTACCCACCCAATGGTCATTTATTTCAAAACTAATATATACCTAATATGAATTAAACTATAATAATTAGTATGTAATTCTCATGGCGCTTCGAATTTATATAAATATTGAACGTACAATTTTGATTACTGCAGCTTCAATTTCTAAATCTTCTGGCAAACCATCTTCAACACTATTTTCGTTTTCTTTATTGAAATGGCACATTTTTTAGGGTAATTTCAACCAAAAGTCATCAATATCGACTATTTCCCTCATTATTTTTGAGCCAATCAAATGGCCGAAATTTCAAAAAGAGTTTTATAGTGATAAAACGTCTTCTCGCTGATTTAGACTGACAATTCAACTCATGTATGAAAAATCGCATATGCCACAGTGCAATTGTCAGTTTGACAGCGGCAAAAGTTAGCTGCAACTTTTACAGCGACAAATACACTACTGGTTTTTTCACTTATTCATTTGTTTATCAATTATCGCGGTGTTGGTTGCCAAAATAAATAAATTGTTTTTCAAATTCTAAACTGTTTCCTTTAGCAATTTGACTCGAAAAACTGTCAACCTAAAAACGCTCCACCTTCGGTTTCGCGTTTTTAATTGTTGACAGTTTTTCTCTAATTCTAGGCATCAGTTTCTCATTAAACAACCCAAATTTACCCGATAAAATACAAACCTCTCGTGCAATTATAAGTGAGAATTTCATTCATCTGTCAAAACTGTCATTCCAACAATAAACTGACATGTTTTAATTGTTAATTTGAACCAATCAGAATGTGATTACGTGATAATCATGCGCTAGTGCACGATTAATAATAATAATAATTGTCTCAAATTGAAGCTTTATACCTTTGGGTGTTTTATGGGGTAAGAATTTCAATGTTTTGATCAATCTCTGCTAGCGTTGCTAGCACTCCAAATCACGACATATTTTACGAAATTTCAAAAAAGACGCGAGCGTTCAAAATTGTTTTTGTTTGTGTTTGTATCGGTGTATCTATTTTCATGGAGACGTCCAGGACAACGAGAGGTGATAACTTTATTTTAACATTTATTTAAAAAAATTGTGACACTGACATTACGAGGGTATACAAAAATTTTGATTCATGAAATTCTCTCATAAAATACATTTCGTCAATGGAAATATATCTATAATTTTGATAAATTTGCACTCATGCATTTTTAACTCTTTTGAACTATAAAAATGCATTCGGGCAAATTTCCCAAAAATTATCGATAATTTCCATTGCTCTCGTTATATTACTATTGATAAAACCACAGTCTATTCGATATTGTTTTTGCGGTAAAACCACACTGAGAAAACTGTCAAAATTATATTTCAACGATTCAAATCCTATACAGGGAAACAGAAAATGCATAATTGATTAAATAAGGGATTCTTAACTCACTATTACAGTGATTTGATATTTTAATTGAAATATACCTTTTTCAGCATGTTAAAAATTATTTTCATATATGGTTAGGCGTCAGTCTCTCAGCCGTGAGGTTCGGTTTCGATTCCATTTCAAAGAGTTTTTTTTTAAATCGGTTTTCGATACAAACACATTTGATTTGATAGTGACAAATTTATATATATATATATATATATTCAAGGTTTTTGGGCGAGTTTAAGAGCAGTGAATGATCATTGAAAATTAATGAATCTGTAAAAAGAAGCATTTAGAAACGGACACGATTTCTTCAATTTTGGAACGAGAAGAATTGTTGAGAATTCAAATACCGGGTGTCACAGGATATCGGGCCACCCCTGTAACTTCTGCATTCGTGAACGGATTTTTCTGAAATTTGGTACAGTTATATAAGCAACCATTTTGGATTTGATCACATTACAATCCAATATGGCGGACTTCCGGTTTTTCTGGAAATGCCAGTAACTTTGTTTTTTCAAATGGAACACCCTGTATATTTTTACATATTCAAGTTCAACAGGTCAAAACAAGTCCAAACCTTATGTCGAATGTCATTTTTTAAAATAATTGAAATTAAAATTGTTTTTTTATTTTACTTCGTGGATAAATGAGATTTGGTCGGAGCTATTCACAATGAGTCGCAAATAACAGAAAAACTTATTTTTTTCTGAACAATTATTTTTTGTGTCACTTACTGGTTAATCAATTCAGTCACATCACATTTTGATCAAAAATTCATTTTTTTCAAATGGAACCCCTATGGGCCACCTACCTGTCTCTCTAGAACATACATTAAGGAAAAATATTAGATATCATTTTTGTATTTCGGTGCAGTAACAAATTGTATAAATTCAAAAATCTACAACTAGTTCATGAGTTTCCTTGCAGTTCGAATAATTTTTCAATTTAGTAAGCTGTGGAAAACAACATTTCTGAATCTTGTCAACTAATTGTGTAAGTTATACTTATCAGCACGATAATGGTGTTTTTTTTAAATTCTTCTAGCGTTTGCTCGACTTACATTGCATTGGTATTCCAATTCCCGCGTCGAAGCGATTGGATCAAATCACATAAGCAAAACGTTCATTTCTGCCTCCTCACTTGCATCTCTCCATTTTGGGTTCTTTCTGGTGGGTATCGTTCAGGTATAAAGAGGCGACACTGTTTTAAAAGACATTCATTAAATTAATAACATATCAACCTGTTCACTTTTGTGAACCTATAATTTTGATTTTACATTTCTACTAAATAATTTGGAAGTTAACTAATTTTCGAGAGTTGAGATGAAAGATGAAGCAAAACACAATTAGTTGACGATTCAAAAGGTTTTCCACAGCTTACTAAGTTGAAAAATTATTCGAACTGCAAGGAAACTCATGAACTATTGTAGATTTTTTTAATGTATACAATTTGTTACTGCACGAAATACAAAATGATTATTTTCCTTAATTAATGTTCTGTAGAGACA